>JARWCS010246275.1:0-13455 GCA_034783895.1 Geukensia demissa
GGAAAGGGTCTATGTTTTGCGTCAGACATTTCTTCTTCTTCTGCTTTGTCTCAGCTTCCTCTAAGTAGGAACACCTCCTTATCAGGAGTGACTAGGGTAATTTGTACAGGTATATAAACTATTTTCCTTTTGTTTTTATTGGTACAGCACAATAGGAATAGTTGTTTTTTTTTATTTTGGAATTCTGGTTTCTTTTTACTCTATTTTTTTTACTGTAAATTGGCTAAAATATATATACAAGAAATATTTACATTCCCTGAAATAAAATTGTGAAGATAGATTAAAATCAATAACATGGTAAACATTGTTAAAAATAATTAGCTTTAATGCTAAAAGATAAAATTTTTTTTTAACTAATTTATCTGTAAAAGTTATGTTGATGTTTATATGTTAATATAACACTTTTAATGGTTACTTTTAATTTTATGATATTTGTGTTATAAAATTGTTGTTGAATCACATATATATTTACAGGAAATATTTACATCCCTTAAAATAATGTTAAATATAACTAAAATTTATGCAGGTTTTAGATCAATGTAAGACAAGGGAGAAATGGTAAAATGTAAAATATCAGAATGTCCCGGATTCCATTAAAAGCAGTACCTTACTAATTTAAAATCTAAAATCAATTGTAATTGTATATTTAGCTGAGGTACATTTGTAAACCTAATAAAATCTAGGTTAAGCTCGTGTTGGGGCATAGCGAATAAATAGAACATAGATACTTTCATCTATATACTAGTCCACCAATTATTTATCAAAAATCCTCATTTAGGCTCACAATTCCACATATATGTTACATTTGTTGAAACGCATCTAATTATAGCTTTTAATGTCACAACAGTTCATCAATTAAGGCTGTTTCAACTATAGAGTCTACATTTAGACACTTTTTGTAATATCAGAATTCTTAAATATGCTATTTTATGTCCTCTAGCATCTTTAATCTATTGATATGCATCTGGTATAAGAAGTTTCTAGTTAGGTCAATGTAGGTTTTCAATTTCCTGAAGAATCTTTCCGTCCTCACTAAATAGACTTTTGTAATAATTACAATCTAGGATTAGCCTGGTAATTTCTAGTTTGTTGTTGAAAGTTTGTTTCCAATTAAATGGAGTTACTTTATTATTAATAAATCTTTTAATCTCTAACAGATGTTTCTCACTTGTAGTACTCAATATTGGACATGTCATGATCATGTGAACAAAATCTTCAATGTCACTGTAACAGAGCCTACATGTGGGCTCCACAGTATAGTGTGTGAACTTGTGTTTGTCAGATTGTAATACATAAGTTCCTGTCATCATACGTACTTTAATTATTGCTTTTCTGTGTTCTATTTGTGGTTGATGTTGAATCTGCCACACTTGTGCAGTTTTTCCTATTTCAAGACTGTTGGGGTCAATAAACATAATGTTGTTTTATGAACTTTGACTCATTATTGTGTCACAGTCCTTTCCAATTAAAAGATTACACAAATATGTTTTTATAACTGAATTTTTCACACTACCTGGCAAATAGCCTGTGGTATTTTTTCTTTGGTTAAGTATCTTTGATGTACATTATAGATATTAAGCCCAGCATGCACTTTTTGAAGATGCAAGTAGTGGTGACCTGTATGAACCTGAGGCCAGATTGACAGCCTTTCGAGTGAGATCATCCGAGAGATTCTTATCTTGGATCAAAATTTTCGCATTTCGTTACCACTTTCAACTAGGGGCATTGAAAGATCACACATGTAACTGGGTTGACAAGGTCAACGATGACAATGGTCAAATTGTAGAAATTTTTATTCAAATCTTCAAAGGAACGGATAAAGAAACAAGGATTGAATCCAATAAGCTATACTGACATTTCACCTTTATCCTATTACATTTGTTGTCACAATCCAGGGAAACCTTCATTCAACATGGGTAGACCATGAATTCAAGTACATGAAATCCATAGTAGATGCTGATTGTACTATTCCATCAGAAAACTTGCTGACACATGATCTTGACCACAGCCAGACTAACTATTTAGATTTTGTTTCTACCCTTGAATCCAAGAACAATACTAGTGAAACAAACCTGAAGGCCATTTCTTCGCCTAGAATTGTTATACCAAAACCAAAGTCAAGTATGCTATTTGACAATGAAAACTTCAGTTTTTCTATTCAAAAAATGGAGAAAAAAGTGTGTGATATGTCTGACAGTTTAGATTCACACTTACAAAAAATCATTCAAAAATTGATCAATTCAGTAAATACGAGCAACTAATACAAGATATGACAATTAAAAATGATAAAGCAGAATGTGACATTGAACAAAGTCTCGCTTCTTTAGAACAGAAAATTTTTGACTCTATCAACTCGAAAGTAGAAGAATTAAAACAGGTACAAAATGAACATCCCTAAATAGAAGAGAAGTTAATGAAAAGGGTGGATTCAATTGAAGAAAAAATCAAGGATGTCAGTACCTTTCTTGAAACAAAAACTTCAGAATTTAAAAATGAACTCAAATGTTTCAAAGAAAAATGTAAAGCACAAATTAGTGCTCCTGACCTTAATCAAACAAAGTCAGAAACACAAAACAAAGACCCTTCACTATTATTAGAAAACCAGTCTCTGAGGTCACAGAACGAATCATTGAAAGCAAAATAAATAGTTCTTGAGGAAAAATTAGAGTCTTTGACAGAAGAAAGAAGTCAAAAAGTAATCTGCAAGTACCTACTTCAAACTCTTTCTCAGTGTAATCAGACATAAACAACAATAATGAAGATAAAACAATCATAAAATGTAGCACAAATGAGAAACCTTGTGAAATTATACCTGTCCTGGACTCTCATGGGAATGGTGTTGACCCCAAGAAGATGTATAGAAACAAGGATGCAGAAATAATTTTCCTAGGGAAAGGAGAAAAGACAATATCAGGAGCAAACAACTACTGTGAGACCCATAACCCCCCTAAACACCTGATAATAGGGATTGGGAATAACGATTTGGATAAGAAGTCTACCGATTCTTGTATTTCGGAGATGAAGTCATTATTATCACAGATATCACAAATGAACAGTTATACCACTATTCATGTACTTCCTGCATTTGAACGTGTCAAAAAATCTTCTTTTAACGGAAAAGTGGCCGATTTCAATTATGAGATAAAACAATTTTGCTCTCATACAGAAAAATGTGAATTTATTGAAAACAAACTGATATCAGCCCTTGATCCATCACTGTTCTCAGATGGAATTCACTTCAGTAATACAGGAAGGAAAAGCTTAGTGCGTATTATAAAGGCACATCTTAATCCATATATTGGCATGAAACCTTATGAGGATTATTTTCGTCCATCTGGAAACAAATCATTTCAGAAATCTAACTATGGAAAACCAAATTCATACAAATTCAACAAGGAGAAAAAGGACAAAGAAACTGAAATCAACAAATTAGTCCGTCAGCTAGTCCAGTTGGCCCGTTAAAATGATATTTTCGAAATAGGGTAATCTAAAGGTCTCCTTTAGTATAATTCAGAATGTTTGAGGAATTATTCAAAAGGACATTTTAAATACCTTATATTTAACACTACAATGTTTTGGCACCCTCCCTGTCTTTTTATTTTTTATATACATGAGTTACACATATGTTGTGTTATAAGAAGGTATCTAACATTTTTCATTTTTCCATATTGACTTTTTATTTTTATTTTTATAGTTAGAAGTATTTTCTTTAATTAAGAATAATACAGACTTTGAAATAATAATATTATTATTGTTATTTAAACATAATAGATGCTTATTTCAAATATATCTATGGACATTAAGAAAAATATTTTCAATTTATCTAAATTGACACTTTGACCCAAAAAATCCTATAAACCCTTTAATTTCACAATGTCATCTTTAAAAATGAATAAGCTTAATATAGGCTTTTGGAATACACATGGCTTGAATAATAACAAGATTGAAGATGTAGATTTTATTTCATATGTAAATAGTTTTGAGATAGTTGGTTTTGTTGAAACATTAGTTTCAGAATCACCTGGAAATCTCCCAGATTTTTCCCCACCTTTCACTGTTAAACCTGTTAAACGTAAAAGAAGGGGGAGATCCTCAGGAGGTATTGCAGTTTACTGTAAACCTTATATTAGAAAGGGATACAAGAAGTTAAAAGATTAAATTTTTCAATTTGGCTAAAATTAGATAAAAAATCCTTGGACTCTATCACAGTTTATATTTGTTTTTGTTACATCAAACCATATTTAAACAAGGATGACTCGGAACTTATATTTGCACAACTACAAAATGAAGTTGTTCAATTTAGTCATATGGGAGAAACTCTGATCTGTGGCGACTTAATGCCCGAACAGGTGGACTACTAGACTATATTGAAAATGATGATAGTAATGAGAATTCCAATGAATGTCCTGTCCCTAATAATTATTCCCCTGATATTCCTTTAACAAGGTGACAATTAGATAAAGTAACACACTTACATGGCAATCTTCTAAAAACTCTTTGTAAAGATATGCAGTTGAGGATTCTTAATGGGACATTTCTAGGTGACTCATTAGGTTTTTTTCACATTTTATAATTCAAATGGACAAAGCCCAGTTGACTATATGTTAGCATCGACAAATTTATTCTATAGTGTGCAACATTATTGTTAGAACACCAGTGGAATTTTCTGATACTCTTTATTATCAGATTGTTTTAAATCGTGTACTCAAAGAGAGACAACTCCTGCGTCCTCATATGAACATGGTAAATTTCAATGGAATCATTCCATGGCAGACACTTATCATGATACTCTGTTGCAAAATGATTCAATTAACAATATAGTAGATAGATGATGAAAACTATAAGGATATCGATTTTATTGAACAATCTGTTAATGACTTATATGTAAAGGCAGCTTCACAAACTTTAATATTCAAAAAGTGCTCGCCCTTTTAATAAAAGAAAGAAGGCCAAGTCTAAAGAACCATGGATGACCAAGGATTGTCTCTTTCTGAGCTTATAAACGGTAAGAGATACCATATAACTGGTTATTTTTTTCGCTAAAGATCGCAAAAATTAAAACCCGCAAAATATTGTATTTAGCTTAGTAGATGTAACCCTTTCTTTGATAAACATAAAATCCTAACTATCAGTATATCTTTTTAGTCATGATTGACAAGCGATCACTTCCATCCATGCTAATTTATTTTTTGTTATCTTTTCGTTAATCAGTTGATAATTAATAGATTCTGCATGCACTTATAAATAGTTCACACATCTACTGTTATGATTAACAATCAATAATTAATAGTGAGTTTTATAATTTTTAACACTTAAATACAATTATCTGTACACATATCTCTTCATTACAATATTTGTAAAATAAACACAATCAACTATTAAAAAATAAAAGCAAAGTCAGTTTGATGATGGTCAAATTTCTTTGAAGAAATTTCGAATATTTCCAGTTAATTGATTTAAAAACACGTCGTTGCTTTAAGTGTACTCTGTTCTGTATTATAACTTTGAAATGTTCTGTTGCGGAAATTCAACAGATCAAAATTCATTCATTATTTTTTCACAAATAATTCGGTCAAACCGCAAGGGTTAAAATTCGCAAAATATAGATTCAGCTATTTTGCTCTAGAATTGCAAAAAATTTCCGGTTATACGGTAGAAAAATCTGTTGTTATACTACTGAAAGCTCTCTTTGAGAGGAATCAAATGAAAAATCTTTATCGAAATTGAATGAAAAACAAAAATTTCTTATCTCCTGCAAAATCACACTTTTGACCTCTTAAAAGGTAAATGCTTCAAAAAATGCTTGGAGAAAGTTTAACTGCATTATTCATAAGGAATCATTTGAAAAAAAATCCCATCAAAAGCAGATGAGAAATAAAAAAGTTGTGGCTTGTTATGTTGGCTATGTCTTGGGGAATACAAAGAAAAAAACCATTAAAATCAGACAGGAAATAGGAAACTTACATTCAAATAACAGACAAAACCCTTTTAGGTCCTCCCCAAAAATGGTTGAGTATAGATTCCCTAAAATCAATAAATTAATTTATCTAGTACCAAAAATCAATGTCCTAAAATATGAAAAGGATTAGGCATGGTGTTAAGTAAAAGTTATCATGCAGAAACCAGAGGAGTATGACAATGATGCCGACAATGCCAACAGCACTATACCCTTATACAACCAATTGTTTTAGCAGTCGTATAACAAAAACTGTAGAAGTTACAAAAAAATGTTTGCAGCATCTTTTGTTGCATTTTTCATAAGGAATCATTTGCAAAAATATTATCTTAATCGGATTAGAAATAAAAAAAAAAAGTTTTAAAAATTAAGGCGTGGCCATTTTTGTTCCCCCTATATCTCAATAACAGTAAGAGATAGGTCATGACACTTGTGGCTTGTTATGTTGACTATTTCATGGGGAATACAAAGAAAAAAACATCAAAATTGTACAAAGAATAAAAAACTTACATTTGAAAATTTAAAAATCCCCTTTTGTACCACTCTTAACGAATGGGCGGGAATACATTTAGATCACCCAAAATCAATCCCAACCTGCATTTTATATTGAGTATCATTGTGTTAATATTTCAAATGGATCCAAAATAATGGAACAAAAGCTATTGAACAGAAACCTAACTGTCTACAGACACCAACACCAAAGTCCATAACATTAATACGACCACAAAATTCTTGGAGTAACTTTTTTGCATTTTTCATAGGGAATCATTTGAAAACAAGGATAAAACGTATCAACCCCACCCCCCACCTAATTGCAAGGGCACAAAAAACGTCAAGTTAGAAGAGAAATGAAAAAGTTTCCAAAATTAGGGCACTGCCATTTTTAACCCTGTATATCTCTACAATGATAAAAAACAGGTCATGGCAAATGGGGCTCATTAAGTTTCCATTGTAAAGGAGAATGCAAAGAAAACAAGTGTGCTAAAATGTCTAGCCTGTATCAGCAGCTTTGACCTTAAAATACATGGACATACTAAGTCTTATTTAACAGTCAACAACACTACCAAAAATGGAAATGTATCCTAAATTTGCATATACTTCTAAAATAAAAAAATTAAAAGTTCCAATTTTAATTTTTAGACATACTCTAAGCATCAATTTGGTTTATTTTACAATGTTTCAGAATTATTTCACATATTTTGCAAAAATGTTGAATTCTTTTGTTTAAGGTAAGAAAAGTTCATTTGGTTACAAATAATGGTGATCTTGTAGCGTAAACTTAAACAGATAAAGAGAAACGTCTGTGTAGTTCAACCAGTTTATATGCTTCTAAACCAGATACTCGGAGAATGAGATATGTGAAATTACAAAATAAATATCAAAAATGTAGAAAATGTCATTCAAATTATTAAAATTTAAGTTTCAATAAAATCACTCTGACAGTCCGTATAATCGTTAACATTCCATAAATCAAATCAAATTTGTCAATTAATCTTTAGCCATCACTGCTTTTGAGTCCGTTTCTGAATGTTTTCCTTTGCTGTAATAGAAGCTTCACGTCGAGGTAATGTACGAATGTTCACATCATCTGTTGAAGTTTCCTCCTCTGTAGTACACGCAGACTTCAGTTCTATAGGATACAGTTTAACTATTGCTCTAGTAGTTAGACCGGTGTTAGTTTTCACTATAGCAGCTCTGACATGTCCATCGTTTCCGGTTATTAGGTCATCTACAATTGCTAGCTTCCATCCATTTCTCTGTTTGTCCTCTTGAATGTGTACAACATCTCCTATATTTATTGTTCGTTTGTTGTCACCAGTTGTACGATGGAACTCACGCAAAGACGTCACATATTCCGTTTTCCATCGCTTCCAAAAATTATCAAGAATAGCCTTCTGTATATGTACACGTCTCCACATTTCATGTTTATTGCTCCTTATGTTCATATCTAGTTCCTGTGCTGGGTATGGTGTACTTGTAATTCGTCGCCCGTACAATAAATGTGAAGGTGTTAGAGGCTCTTCATCAGTAAAACTTGAAGAAATATATGTCAGTGGTCTGTCACTTATTATTGCCTCTATTTCAACTATAACGGTTCGCAACATCTCCATAGAAAGATGCCTATCGTCCAATCGTGTTCCGCTAACAAGATTTCGTTATACCGATTAATCGTTTTCAGAATCCGCCATACCATGGCGAGCGCTTTGGAAAATATTGCCAAGACGTTCCACTTTTCGCTAGGCTATCTATTTCTTTAGTTGACTTTGTTAGTTTTTCTTGTCCCGGAAGCAGTAAGACACGTTGATCAATTATCGGAAATCATAATCCGCGGAAGAGATTTTCGACTACTAAATCTCCTGAAGGCAAGTAAGAACGATTCCTCTGTAAGATCGGAGACAATCTCGAGGTGTACAGCTCGTGTATTTGCACAAGTAAAGAGGTACACGTGAACCTTATTTTCCTATCCATGTTTTTCTTAAACATATAAGGCGCCTGTAAAGTCCACTCCTGTAATAGTAGAGTGGCGCTTCTCTCAGTCGGTTTTTAGGCAATGGAGGTGGGTCTGGAGCTATGTAAGATTTGCCATCATACTTACGGCAAACTAAACAACGCCGTAGAACCTTTTTAACACATTGTCTAATACAATTGTTAAATAAGTCACTGTGCTTAGCACCCCGGCATGTTTTAATACCAAATGTGCATCAATAATGATAAGTTTGGTAATTGAATGAGACTTCGGTAGTAAAAATGGAAATTTTGCCGTTTTTTCAATGGCGCACTAAGAATTCTTCCGCCACAACGAAGTAGTCTCAAGTTTTAGCAATGTAATGGGTGTACAGAGTTGCATCCCCATTATTTTATCAATTTTGAAATGTTTGCATTTAAATGTTAAATTTATGATAAAATTTGGATCTTTCCGACTAAATTTACTTTAGTTGATCCATTTTACAAATATTGACCGTTTTATTTGGTTCTATTTAATTGGTCAATTCAATATTTGAAAATTAATATTTTATAGTCACCCTTAATTGGTATAACTTTAAATTATACAACTGTTGAGTTGTTCCTGCAATTTGATAGTTGCTATTTCGCAGTAAGTACTACTACTACTAGGAGCCGGCTAGCAATCAGGCCACTTCTCCACCCGCAGGAATCGTTATCGATTCCACCTCGGGTTTGGTGCTGGTCAGAGGACTCTCTGACCAAGTGACTCTACCTGTAGAACCTACCTGGTTCTAGGCTCCTATGGTAGTAGTACTCTAATATTTTATATTGGCAACTGTTCGGCATTTAATTTTGGCCATTTTCCAAATTCTAAAACACAACGCGAAGCTAAACTTACTGTTAAATTTTACTTTAAACTATTTTGCTTTAAGTCATTTTGTTTAATTTTGAGTTAACTCATTTTGAACTTAATTTACTTTGAACGTTATTTGTTAATTCAATGTTTAATTGATTTCAATTGATTTAATTTGTATATTTTTTAAATAAAATATTTTTGTTTATTTGTTTGTTTAATTTAGCCAATTCTGATATCAAGTATCCTCCATGATCGAACATTGGGGCGAAGTACTGACCATTACACGCCCAGGAGCTGGTCCTCAAAGCCCCTCCTGTTACAGCTGTTTTACCAATGCACACCTCCTTTCCTTGTTTGATTTCAAATTGTCGATTTCGGTTAAATAACTATTTTGCTGGGAGCTGAGAATCCACAGTTCTGTTACGTGTCCATAACCTTTTCAATACCGGACACCGCTCAAGTTTTGATTTCGTTTGTTGGTTCATCTTCAACACCAACGTTCGTAAATAGTAACGTTATGGATTCCTGTTTATTCCATAGCGGCCATTTTTCCTTGTCAAGTAACCATTCCGGTCCATTGAACCATAAGCTGTTATGTATCAACTGCACAGCTTGAACATCAATCTCTGGTAACTACTGAAACGAGTGATGTCCATAACCTTTACCCATAGTTCTGCAGCTTGAGCATCTCTTGTTTGTAAGTCTGCTGGGTTGTCCTTAGTTGGGCAATATCTCCACTGATTCTCCTTTTTCAAACTCTTAATTTCGTTTATTCTGTTACTTACGAATCTTTTTGTTGTAAAAACCCAATGTAAGACTATTTGGCTATCGCACCAAAATGTTACATCGTTTAGTTTCAAACATTCTGTAATACGAGTCGCTAAACGAGTGCCGACTAATGCAGCCATTAATTCTAGCTGTGGCAATGTTAATGCTTTCAATGGTGCTACTCGGTTTTTCGTCATTAGAAAACTTGTACTGTAACCATTACCGATGTAGGCAACAGCTCCGTATGCTGTCAAACTGGCGTCTACAAATACATGTAGTTCCTTATCATAATACTGATATTCTGTTTCTGGAAAGTAGTGTCTATTAAATTTAGATGTTGAAAATCAGTCAATAGTGATCCAATATCGTGTGTAACTGGTATATCCATCCTATTTTGCATTTCCAAAGCTCTTGTAATAACACTTTAGCCCTTATTGTTACCGGTCCAAGTAATCCAAGAGGGTCGTAGATACGTGATGGCCTTCTAAAAATTTCTCTCTTCGTGATAGTTGAAGTTTGTTAGTTGATCCTTTTCCGTATCCCATCGTAAACCAAACACCTTGGTTTTGATGTCCTTATCTTCAATATTTTCTTTAACAGCCATATCTTTCAGTAAGTCGTTGTTTGATGCTCAAGATCGTAAGTTGAACCATGCTTTTGACATTAGAAATCTTGACTCCTTAAAATATGTGAAAAGTTCATTTTCGCAACTTAGGCTCGACAAATATTGTCCACGTATAAGTCCTGTTTCATCCTCAACGCAGTTGGCGAGTCAATTTCATTTAAGTGCTTCAAAAGAGTGGCGTTCAGAACGAACGGTTAGCATGTCGCCCCAAATAACAAGGATTTAAATCGATAAGTCATTAGTTGACTGTTTGGGTTTTTCGGATCGCTTAACCAGAAGAATCTAGTAAAGTAAAGTCTCTGTCACTTTCGTCTAACTGAATATGTAAGAACATCTTCTCAGTATCTTTGTGATATCATTTGTTACGGGTGTCGTAGACATTAAAAAGTCGTTCAATGTGGGTGATTGTCGGCAGCTACAAACGTATACGATCCTTAATGGTTAGTGATGGAGTCCTTTTTGACAGTATGATGTGGTATATAATGAACTGCAGTATCATCGTCATTCACATCTACTTTTTCTATGAAACCTCCTTTTTCTTGGTCGTTTATCACTTCCGAGTACTTTTGCAATAACTCTGGTTCCCGGCTTAGTTGCTTAGTATAGTGCTCTCAGTTCTAGCTTTAGCAATGGTATAATTTGACGGCAATTCCTCGTGGTCTTCTTTCCATGGCAACTTAGCGATATAGTGATTATCTTGATGTTTTATTGAGTTCAATTGGTATGTTCGAAGATATTCCAAGTCTTCATCAGTTTCCTTTGAATTGCTTCCAAGTGATTCTAACCTCCTGAAATTTGTGACATCTCCATCATCCATATTGCCCTGTGAGATAATGTTCAAATACACTGACAAGTTTGATGCTGCTCTAGAGTTGTGAATTGGTCCCGGCAAAAGATATCCATGCTTTGAGCTAACAACTGTAGGCCCGTCTCCTCTAATCACATTGTTGCCAACAATATTCCAATAAAAATCTGCCCCGATTAACAACGAAATCTGAAAATTTGTTGTCTCTAGTGAGCGGGTGCGCTAATCTTAGGCCCTTAAGGTACGGTAAATATGCGATATCCTTTGTCACGTAGTTTTGCATTGGGATCGCAATATCCGGTACGACGAGTACACTAAGTGGTATGGTTTCTCCGTTGCTCAAGAGTAGCATAATATTTGTAGACTCTAGATGACGGATATTTGTTCCGGTGTCAACAAATGCAGACAGCTGAATGCTTTCCCTTTGCGTGTTCGTAATATTCAATTCCCTTGCTAATTTTTCCGTTATGAATGAGCGTTGTGCACCTTCGTCGAATAGAATATGTGCGTCTGTAGTATTGACATCGTGTCGAACTGGTGCAATTGCGGTTTTAAGCATGAAATTCTTTGGTTGGTCCGTAGATCTTGTGTACAAAACGGTTGATTCATTGTTGTTATCTTCGACTTCGAAACAAACGACATTAACTGTTTTTTTCTTAGTAGTTCCCTGAACTTCACTGTTGACAAATCTACCTCCACATAAACTAGTGTGGTGCTTGTGGTGACATTTCTTGCATTTATTTTGTGATTTGACAGTTGAAGCACAACTTTTTCCGTTTATCAATGGAGATTTTGGTGTCAGTGTCTTTTACTTTTGTACATTCACTATCTGGATGAGCTTCATCACAAAACACACAACTTCTTGTCTTGGTAGTCTTTGTTAAATTTACTTTCTGATTTCGTAATTTTGTTCTTGTGTAAAACGTTACCGTTGTTTTATGGTTATCAGTAGTACATCCAACCTCTAGAATGTTAATTTTTTTTTCAAAATGGCTTTACGTAAATCGGTACCATTTTCACGTGTGATGCTCTTTCTTATTTCAGCTGGTAGTTTCCCGATTACCACAGGTACAAGTAGTGCCCCGTACATATCTTGCCTCTGTCCCAACGAATCAAGTCCCCTGACATAGGCCTCTTACTTGTCTCCATAACTCCTTAAACTATGTAGCTCGCAACTAGGTGATGGCAATTCCATCAGTCCTTTCATATATGCATGAATTATCTTATGCGGCTGTCCAAAACGCCAACACGTTTGAGTTGAGCTTTCAAGATACTGAACTTTTGGATTTCCATAAGGTTTGCGTTGTGGTGTATGGTTGATTCGGACAAATCCCATAATGTTTGCCACTGAAGAATTTCTCCGTCGAAATACGGTAGGTCTAACTTGGGAAGTCTATGATTTTGACTGCTCGTACTTGAAGCTGACGTGAACTTGTGGTGGAACATATTGCTTGTTGACTGAATTTGACTGTAACTATTTGTGTGGTCATAAATGGCAGGTTGTCTCTGATTTTCACTATAAATCTCATGTAATAGATCAGGCATTATATTCCTAGACGGGTTACATGTATTGGGTGCAAAACTATTGGCAAGTGGATTCAAGTAACAAGTCGATTGTGAACTGGGTTGGGATAGCATGCATTTTCTAATTTGTTTGAGTTAAGTGTCCAAAGTAAACATGTATTCATCTGTTTCTTCGATCTCCGTTGCAACTTCTTCGTCTGATGTCAAATTCAATGCCTTGTCATTAAGTTCCACAAGAATTTCCCGTTTAAGCGTGAGTGTCTCAAAAATTATTGAAATTTCTTCAGATTCAAAGTCCGATTTCTGGTGTATCTCCTCGAAATTCTTTAACAATTTCGTTACCGCTCCTTTATGTCCTGAGTGTACTGCTTTTATCTTGGATACCATGATTTCCAGCGTCAATCTCCGAAACAGAGAATATAGTACTTCCTTCGTCAGACATATACATCTCTGCCATTGATGTTCCGACATTGATT
>JARWCS010246385.1:0-13452 GCA_034783895.1 Geukensia demissa
AGGGCTCCCCCTATCCGCCACCTGGGGTTCGCGCTGGGTCAGCTCTGTGGGTCGAGCCCTGGAGACCGCTCCGGTTCGTCTACTAATAAAGTGGTACATATCGTTTTTGCTCGGCTAGTTGCTTTGAAAAAATATCGTTGTCGTATTTCAATTAAAATTAACATGATTAATTTTCAAACCCATTTTTGAAATTGTAGAAGTCGGTTGGACGTGTACTTTTCTTTGTGTAAAGTTAAGTACTTTATAGAATGAAGGGAAGCACACGTGATGTATCTTTGAATGCCTAAACGACTACCTTATTTTTTCAGCTTGAATATTTTGTCATTTTGTCGGATCTTGGTTGGTTTCATCTTGGCCTAACATCTTGTCCAGTAGACCATTGTCACAGACACCATAGATCTATCTTCAACACCTCCTTGTTAGTCATTTCAAATAGTTTCAAGGTGGTTAGATGCGGAAACGAAATCTACCCTTGTTTTGTCGATTGGTTTTCTGACTGAGATAGGAAGCCGACCGATATCCACAGGTTGTCGCATAAAACGCAGTTGGACGGTTAGTAAAACAAGTATACTTTATAAACAGGTTACAAATAGATTTAATTTCACATTCTATGACTAAATGTACTTAAATCTATAAAACGGCACAGCTTTATTTGATAAAAAGGTTCTTAAACAATTTCCTCCTTTTTACGGAGATGTTGTGTAATGTAGCATGACTACTCTTTATTTCCCTTGTTTGTTTTCCCGCCGCAACGCGGTTCGGGGGATATGGTAAGGCCGGGCGTCCGATCGTCCACCTTGTAAGCGTTCAAGCAAATTTATTTCTCATCCGATTTGGATTATATTTAAACAATAGCTTAAACTCAATTATACCTCAGGAGTGATGGAAGATAAGTCCTTATCGATTATTTTTGAAAGAGTTTTGCCCTTAATCACTTAGAAATTGACAAAATGTCCTTGTCAGGGCTCGTGTCTTAGTCTTGACAGCTTAGCTGTGTTTTCACTTAAATTTTAAACTTTTGTCTTAAAAAAATTTGTTTTACAATGCTGTATCGACAGAGGACTTCGGAACGCTGTTCGAGTTTTAATATTCTAATAGTTTTGAATAGATAGGCCATATATATTAGTTATCTTGAAAACTGCATTAACATTGGTGAATTTAGAAATATGATTTTCCGACTCACCCCTCCCCCTGAATATATACTTTTAATACCCGGGAACTCGTATGACATAATAATATTGAAATTCATTCAAGGAATTTTCTATGAAACAACCTATCGCTAGATATTTTTAACCTGTTAATGAAAAATCTTTGTTGAAAATAGTTTTGTATAGATAGTAAGGAATTTTGATCCCATTTGGAATTGTTTATTCTAGATTCCCTATGATTGTTTATGAGGCAGCCATCAAAAATGTATAAATCTTAAACTTCTAAAGGTTATCCTAAGGCCTTCACTAATGGATACATGTCCACACTCTACGGTAATGTGTAAAAGGCCCCATACATTAAATGTGATGATATTCAAATATAACAATTATCGGCCAAATAAGTAAACAATGCAAAAGAGTAACATAAAAACAACACTCTCTAGTCTACTTACATTGCCATCACTTATTTCTTATCCTTAGAACAGATAGAAATGTGTTGTATGGCTATCTAGCTGGCAACTTAAATCCAGTTTTAACGAGAATATAGCCTATTACCAAAACGTCCAAGTACATAAACAAGGAAGTACAAATTGTCTTACTTACCACGAATACATAGCATCAAAGTGAACAAAAAGACGACTTCTGTTCTTGCCATTACAAACGTTCATTACCTGACGACTACGTAGTCGATGAAAAAAGTTCTGCAATTTATTTTATTTGGTTACTTTATTGTAACAATTAAAAGCACATATTGTTCCACATGAATTCCGTTCTACATTGTGTTAGTTATCACTTTCGATTTTTTTCACTTAAAGACCGTTTAGACTATTGACCAAAGCAAATGTGATTTGATACTTTAATTTGCTGTTTGCTTTGACATTGACGGGGAAACAGCCATCGCTTCTGTTTCAATAAAAATTCAAAATTCGATAAATATTATTAATGCACCACGAGACAACAATTGTTTTTTTTTAGTATTAAGCGCTGGTATTCATAAACACTAATGGAACTTTTTACGGATACGCGGCTCTAGTAGAATAGTATAATATAGTTTAAGTATTAATTGATTCATATGATATGATTATACCAGAAAGACTTAGACCAATTCTCAAAACAAAGAAAAAGCACCCCAAAAGCTTCAGTTTTATTACAAATGTGCAAATACATCAGCTCTTTATTTGAAGAAAAAGAAGATTTGGTATGGTTATCCAAAACGTAAAAAAGTTATCAAATAAAGGGTAACATTAGACCTTCAGTAATGGAGAAATATTAACACCATAAGGCAAGCTGTTAAGGACCCCAAAATACAATATGATAGTATTCATTCGAAACTATAAACAACCCATTAAGTATACAATGTAAAACAATAAAACGACATTCACTTGTCTACAGTTTCGTGGACTGTGGCAGGCACACAAAGTATATGGCGGGGTCTAAACTAACCGATTTCTCATTTAAACTCTACCACTCAAGTTCATTATCTTAAATGTAAGATCAGTAGTCTATAAAATATTTTTGTGTTTCTACCACGACTATCGTAAACAGCCTCGATGCGTCTAGACATTACTTTCAATCAGTTTATTAATGGATCGTTGACCGATATAACGACATTCTTTCTGCATAGCCCGGACCATTTTATCTAGGTTTGAAGGCTGGACATCACGGTATCTAACTTTCCTATAAAGGATGTCCTACGCATGCTCAGTAGGTTGCAATCAGGAGAATATGCAAGTCATGGTCATCTTGCTGCTGCTGTAGAAAGTCCTATACCACACAAGCACGATGTGGTGCTATCATGATGTTGCAAATTTTTTTTCGAAAGTGTCGATTATCATATGGAATAAATTCTGTTTGAAGAAGTTGAAGATATCGCTCGCCGTTGACAGTGTCATGCAGTACAACTAACTTAGTTCTTCCACCATAGTGAATTCCATCCCAAACCTGGAAATATCCACCTCCTTCAATCACCATACCAACTATACAGTCATACATGAATCGTTCAACCTGCTGTCGGCGAATCAGGACCCTTACTTCAGTTCTATAGAACAGAAATCTCGATTCTTCAGTGAAGATAACAAGACGTCAATGTCTTAGAGCTACTGTGCCGATTGCACACGTCTTAGCTTGCACACGGTGCACTGCAGGATTAAGACCACGCCTGAAGATGGTGTCTGTTTTCCCTGGACCGAGAAAGTCTTATATTTATCATATTTTGCAATTCATTCTGTAAGTCTAAAGCTAATTTTTATCTGTTGCCGCGACAAAGGCGATACAAAATGCGATCATCCCGTGCAGATGTCTGAAAAATATAGAAGATGTTGCATGATTGTCCATTACGGACTTCGGTTATAAACCGGAGTCAATACCATAACGGAAGCTGTAAGAAACCTCCAAAATACAAAATGTGAAATAATTCATAAAACACGACAATTACGGCAATCAACCTAATCTATTGAAAACATGGTGAACGAATAGCAATAAAAGGCTTTTAAAACGACGACATCCACTGCACTACAGTTTCCTGGGTTGGGACAGGAACATTAAGTAAGTGTCGGGGTAAAACCAGTTTGTGAGCGCTCAAACCTCCCCTAACCTTGGGCAGTGGTGTGAAAAAACAGCAATGAAAACACACGCTAAAAAGCAGTCGAACTGGATTTAATACTTGCGATCGATACTGAAAACCGTAATATATGGTACAACAAAAGCATCGACCTCGAAAGTGTACTCGCAGTTGTTGTCTGCTAGTTCAAAACCCAAGAGCAACCGAGCATAAAACCAGGTTTTCTTTTACTACGTTGTCAATAAAAACATGTCCTTTTGGATTTCATTAGACTTAAAAAAAACACGGAATTGTGCAAATGGCAATATGAAAATTTATAGACAGGAAGTAGAAAATGTTCTAAAAATATAAACTGTTTAGTTCTGTTTTAAGCTTTTAACAAGAAAGTCAATATTAGTACCAATAAAAATCATATTTTAAGATTTGATAATAATGCTGTGACGATATACTTTACGGATAAGTTTATTAAGATGAATTGATTTAGTATTAATTGTCGAGCTTTATTTACCACCTTATTGTGTACCAGATGGCAATTTCGGTTTGACAGTCCTTCTGAGTGTGGCGTTAAGCATTTTGGACACAGTACCCGGACACAAAGTAAGTTAGTTTGCTATCTGGTTTGAGTCAAACCGGCGCTACGCAAGGCTTCTTCTTGCCATCCTTTACGTTCATGTCGAATTGGCAATGCTTATGTAACATATTGGAACCTCAGATAGTAGTTTTTACACGCCTATGTAGTAGTAATAGTAGTAAAACGAATGTTTGACCGCCTTATAAAAACCTGTGAAGCGCTGGCAAAAAGATCGATAAAAAAACACATTACAACCGGTTTCGAGTCGATATACAACTGAATTTGACCTGTTTACTTTTTACCTAGAATAATTGCATCTTTTATAAAAGGTTTAAGTGTTTTTCTGAAAATTTATCAAAATATTCCGTATTTATATGAAAGAGTATATTTAATTAATTTGTTTGTTGTATTCAAATACATATTCAATTTCACACGTTTTTGTCTTATAAATGAAAATTCATAAGTTGTTCAAAGTGAAGATTACTCTTTGATATTTTTTACAAAGGATGCACTATTCTGGGAATCTTGTTTTGCACTGAAATAACTGAAAACATTTAATGAAAGCTTTACTTACAATTTTTGACTAAGAATTCTATTTACTGGATTTCTTTACTTTTTTGCGATATTGTACAATGTGCCTGGTAAATAAGTTTGTATTATGAGCATCTTATTTTGTACTAATTGAAGCACAAAAACAATGACGGTGATCTATATACAGTTTCATTTTTTGACTGGCATAATATAGACCATGACAAAATAATCTGTTGGAAAATTCAAATGTTTTGGTTCTAATGCTACTGATGATTGGCTACTGCTTGACATGTACATATTGCATACCTGAATTCTCAATATTTATTCAACATGGGAAATATTGTATTTTGAAACCACTGGGTGTATACCTTTGCTGGTGGATCATGTCCCCGAAGGTATTCACTAGCCCAGTTATCAGACTTATCTGACATAAAATTTATCAAAATGTTTAACCGAAATTTGCTGCATTGGTTCTAAAATCCAAATTCTAAAACACTGAAAATACGTAAATACTTTGAACATTAGTACATAAGTACTGCACTTAGTAGTTGTTACTGCTGTCGGATTTGGCTTTCCATTTCGATTTATTTGGAATGCTTCTTTGCTATGTTTGGTTCTAAGATTTCCTATGTTTTGGTTTTTATGCTACTGATAAAATGATACTCCATGAAATGTACATATAACATACATGTTTTCTCGAAATTTATTGAACACTGGCAATTTATCCAGCGATGGTCTCCCTTATAATCATAAACATAGTTTAAACAAATTAACAGATTAATTGATATTTGATAACTGGAGCAAAATGAATTCAATTTGGCAAAACATTTAAATTAACATAATTAAAAATTCATAAACATCACTACATCATTGCAAAAAAATGATGACTACTATTGGGTGCTTGTCACTGCTGGCAGAGTTTAGTCCCCGAGAACATTCGCAACCCAATAACCAGAATATTTATCCTTATAAGACTTATTACATAAATGCCTTTAATTTTTCATTCAAAATTGATATAAAATTACAATAAATGTCTAAGACTCTTCCTCCGATGCAGAGGTAGCCCTAATATTAGCTGATTAGTTTGGACTCCTGTTTATTTAGATTATTTTGGTTCTTATGCTTATGCTTATTCATTTTCATTGTATTTTAACTGGATGTCCAACATTTTGACTTCGAGCACTGCTGACGAGATGTCGATCAACGAAATGGCCATACAATCAAAACTGATATTGGTATTTTGTGAAAACATTTTTCTAATACAAAAATGACATTGAAGTTGATAAACATGATTTGAAACATAACTTTGATATCATTCAACGCTATCGTTGTATGTAATGACGTCATGGTGGCTAGAAATGTTCATGATTACTTGCTATAAAACAAAACATTGAGCCCAGATTAGAATATCCATGCGACAGGTCAAAAGTCATAGTTCTGTGAGACAAAACAAACTCGAAACAAACTAAAAGAAAAAACTCCAAAACGATCTATTGCCCGATTTTCAGAAGTGAAAGAAAACTAAAGGTACAAAAAGGGAAAGTAGAGAGATTTCTCGAGAATACGAACAAGACGAAACATGACTCATATACATATAAAACGTTATAAAATGCAAAACAATGAACAACGCGGACCTCACAAAAAAACCGGGGTGAACTCAGGTGATACGAAAGGGTAAGCAATTCACATTAAGGATTCTGATATTCTGTCGTGAAACTAAATTTTTTCAAGTTTTCGTCACCAATTAGGAGACAATTAAATTGACAAGTATTATCAGAACATCATGAATACATCTCTTTAACACAACATGAATCACTATTCTAAATCGAAACGATTTTAAAAATATCATATCTTGGTCCAGCCTTCAATAAAAATTACAGAAATTGAAAATTCTTTGCTCTACGCTCTATGAACCACGATGAAAATTTGTGGCCATTTTATCAATACATTCTGATAAACTTTAACCCCACTACAATGATTTTCTGACAAGCCTCAGAACCTAATACAAAGCCAACCTAAATTATGACATGTTACTCATTGGCCGATGTCATACTCCAGATATTCAACAGCGCGTTCTCCTTGACCGGTATGACATATACTTTTTCCAGATTTTAGTAGAATATCGAGTTTACCTCGTTAGTATCAAAGATTTGGTGGTCTCTAGTTGTACTGTACTGTATTCTGTATTGATAAAATTTAAGATTGAAACAAGTCAGCATGGCATAATTCAATATGTTGTCAGTGCCATATTAGCCGAAAATAATAAGATAGAAAAATTATCTACGATCATAGACTTTTTTTTAATAGTCATGACAAAAGTGAATGTTTTATCATACACAGAGATGTTCTTTCAAGATTTTTTCAGATATGAAGCTTTTCTGTTTACGTTTACACTATTTGACATTTTGTAACCATAAACTTTTGTTATTGAAAGCACCCTTCAATAAAATGTTTATTTAATTATTTCGTAAACATGTTAGAAAGTGTCTGTGACGCTTTCTAAAATGAATAGGTTAAAGATTGCTCAAAGTTTTAGAAAATGTTTACATTAAAATTAGACAATTCAATAAAATGAGGCACATGTATCTTCCGCAATAACCATCCACAACTCGATGTGTGCCTGAAGAATTATGATAAAACAAACAAGTAACGAAATCCAGTCAAACACACGTAAAGGTCTGAAAAATTGACGCATGCGTAGTGCAAATATAATACGTGGATTCCACGCGTGACGTCTGTCTTTCTGGAACATTGGCTTATCATCGTCTATAGTCTTTGGTGGCAAGGTGTTTGTCTCCGCTGATACTGATTGAACATTGTTGTTTGAAGTATCCTCTTCTAATTTTTCTGGAAATATTTTCGAAGGTTTAACCACATTCTCACTTGCTTTGTCATCAAAGTAACTCATTACAACAGAGTTGAATATTGCAACAAGACTGCTGCAAGTCAGGCATATAAAATATTTTCCTGAAAAATAATATAAACTTTTGCTGTAAATGTGAAAATAAATTAGATTGTTAAAAGAACATTCCTGGATAACCAAATTCAAGTAAGTGGTGAAGTCTTCGTGTTTTTGTATTTAGTTTTTAATATTTAGTTTGAGTAACCAGTTTATAGACGGTTCAATACATACACAAGGCTTCCATAATATCAAGAGACAACTTCAGATGACTCAAATGCAATGTAATTGTTATGGAACAATTAGCTTACATCCATCAAGGTGCTGGTTTACGCAATTATTGGAACGAGTATGCAATCAATGCATCTTAAGAAAACTTACCCTTACTTAAGTCGGTCTATGATTATAGTTAAAGGATTCAAAGACGGGTGTTTCGCGCAGGAAAGGGGATGCTTACCCTTCCGAAGCACCTGATCTCACTCTTGTTTTGTACAGGAGTCTGTGGATTCCAATTTTTTGTTCTTTTTGTTTTCGTTGTATATTTTAGTTTGTTTCAAATTTAACTTTTCTCTTTGGACTATGCACTTTTGATCTCTCACATAGGTATTCTACACTGGACGTACATCTAAAGCATGGTTATGGGTTTTACAGAAAAAAACGCAATTGATCAAGGTATAGCAGGAAAATTTTCTGACTAAACATTTCACCGGCATATCAATATCTGACATAAAATGTTAATTAACAATTTCAAAATAAAACAATTTGGGATATCCTTACATATAGTCCATTCCACAGATATTGTTGATTTGAATGTATGTTTTAAAGACAGACCTAGTTAAAGAGACAATATACATACCAACAGCAGATAGGTTTCTCGAATCTTCAGGTAGTACGCTGCTAACCTGAAGCATCAAAACCATGTATGACAGGAAAATCGTGACTCCAAAACCAACACGTTCGCCTTCGGCTATAGGTATGTAAAAAACAAAAATTGACAGCACAGCTAGGGCTAAAGCTGGGACAACAATGTTATATATATAATGTGCTGGAAGACGTTTTAAATACATTCTCAATACTACTACTAAGGGACCTAGCTGCTGATTGTCTACTTTTTCAATCGACCAAAAGGCATGCGTGCCGTACAGGCCATCAAAGCCGGAAGTAGGAATAATAGAATCCCATGTTATGGTTTGTTTACTGCCTTCAGCCATAGAACCTGCCAAAATGCTGCATTCATGACAGTCAACAGGAAACTTTTCTGTACCCACTCCACAGATAGTATTAAGTACCCCAGATGGCTGAGCGGTTACTGTTCCGTCTGACTTAACAGTCAGCAATTCAGCTTCCAATCCATCCTGTAGAAATTCAGAACTCACTCTGAAAACAAATGTGAATATGCATAAGTTTCCATGGACTGGTATAATTTCAATAACAGTACAGCTACCATAAGAAAGTTCTTTTTCCAAATCACGTACAATACCGTTGTCAAAATTGGTCAGAAAATATTTTTTCAAGTTAATGTACAATAGCTTTGTTTATTCTTTTTCTTTTCAACATAATATTTGGTTGGAATATTACTCTTGATAATATCATGAAGGCATTTCCTGACGTCATTATTGACATTATTGTCTTACTAAAACAACAATGGTAAACATTAAAACTCTGGGAAATTGAAAGTTCCCTTTTTCAAATGATGTACCGTATTGTTAGGTAATTATAAAAGGTTAAAAAATAATAAACATGTAACATATGATAATCAACCCAACATTGTCAGATTTTTGCACCGGTAATTTTGTCCTACAGGACTTTAACGCATGCCGATGTGACATTTGTAGCTCTTCACCTGCACTGTATCCAACGCCCTAGCCCACTCTGCCAAATCCGCTATATATATATGCTTTATATAACCGTGTCCAACACCATAGATCACGCGGCCAATTTGCCATATATGATACAGTGTATTTGGCCGAGTAATGTATTGCTCAAGACACAGTGCAGGTATTGATGCCAGATATGTAACAAAAGCTGCTGAAGTCCGGATCGCGCTAAAGAAAAAGAAGTTGTCAGTACAAAATTCTCAATCTGACACTGTTAAGTTAACTTGTAAGATGTAGTATATGTAAGAAGGAATTCCACAAGCGAATGAACGATCATCACAGCGACCTTAACAGAATGTAAGCCAGAACTTCCACTCAGTCGTCATTTGAGGGCTGCTTATATTTTCCGAGGAAAATTTCAAATGTCTAAACATAACAATAAATGACCACGTCACTTGGTAAGGAGAAGAAATTTTCGCTCGGGAAAGATCTCGATAAAAAACCTGAAAGCTTTGGCCCCGACGGAGGTAATGAAAAAAAATAAAACTTAACCCATTGAAATTAAAAATATTTTTTCCTTGTTCTTTGTTACATCAATTCAAATCCGTGTAGTTGCACTTAATTGTCTATAAAATGGACACATTGTAAAGGGAAAACATTATGATGTATGATTCCAAGCCATTCCAAGAAACCGTATTTATTAGTTGTCAATATTTCTTTGGAATGACGTAGATTGAACATATGGTAAAATTAAGTAAAAATGAGTCCGTTAATAAATATTTTTTTTAATTACCGATCTTCTTACTTTGTAGATATTTAACTCTATTTTGAATATAAATTCAATACAAAGTCATACATACCCTAAATTTTACACAGCTTTTGTAGATGTGTTTGTACCGCAAGGTCAAATATTGTCCAATCAAAACCGTTGAACCAAAAAAAGTTTATATATATAATAATTGTTTTTTTTAATTCAAAGTTGGGTCGTTTCTCATTTCATCAAAAAGAGTGCCTCGATATTTTGAATGAATAGATGTTAAATTCACTACCATGATTTTACACTAGTGACTATTTCAGAATATGCAGCATAATTTACTAGAATGAACAAAAATAAAATTTTATTATAGTATATAAGTTAATCATATCCTTCGTTTTTTCTTACTTGTTGAATATTCTAAAATCAGGAGTCCACACTTCTTTTCTTCTTGCCGTCAAATGTGTTATACCTCCATACAGACTCGGATCCCAAGTCAGGAACTCATCCGTCCACGTCTATAAAAGACAAAGTACTTAAACCAAAGTCTCTCAGATGATTTAAAAATCTGACACCATATAGAGACATAGAGAGACAATTTCACTAAGGTTTGAATACAATTGACACAGTGGTTTGAGAAATAAGATTTTAAAGTAAATTTCTCATAGGGTCAAATTTCAAGCAACACTTCGACTGTGGTGGCCATCGTGGTTAAATATAATTCTGGGCGGGGACAAATTTCAACTACATTTTGTCCCAGTTGCCTAACAGTAATGAACCAAAAAAGGTTTCTTGGTGAATTGTAAAACCTAATTTATTTCTCCTAACAGTCCAAATATAGACATGGCTCGACTAATTCGCTCATCACTGTAAATAACTAATATGGTGGATAAAGTTCTTAGAGGAAACAATTCATTCTGATGACTTTTCATCTAAACTTTGTTAGTTTGAGTCGAAAAGATTTTCCTGCTTTCATTTTAATTATGAATAAAAATTTGTTCAAATGATTTTTAACTTCATACCATTTAAACTTATATAGCTACAAAATTATAGTTCTTTCATCTTGGAGTATTAGCCTAGTTTTGGTATTGCAAGGAAATTATTTTTTACAATAACAAATTTCGTTGGCAATGTTTTTCAATCTAGCGAAATAGCGATTTGTACGCAACAGAAATAAGAAGTTTTTTTATAGAAATTACAAACGTTGAAAATGGTTGCTTTCTCTCAAGCAGCAATTCTATATCTTTTATTAAGTATAAGTAGAAATGAAAGAAAATACTAAATTTATCTTTAAGGCGTCCGATGTTACTTAAGGTCAAAATCAGGAAACAATCAACAGCATTTTATCCTGATTAAATTATTCCTTTTTTTTGTACGACCAGCTTTGTTTATTTTATTTAATTTCTTAGGTTGAACATGCTTGTATAAGACAATAAAAATATTTGATTTTAAAGTCCATTTGATCGTATACGTTGAACATGCTTGTATAAAACAATCAATTATTTAGAATGTTCACACCTAAATCATGTTTCCTATTTGAATGAACAAACGCGTCAAAATTATTTCTGGAATTGTTGAGATATTCTTCATTATTTATTACCATAAATATTTAGAGCAACCGTTGATTTGCTCAGTTGTTTTATATTTTAAAAATGTAATGTGGTATGTGAAACGTTGAATTCCCTAATCAAATCTTGTTACGGACTACTAAGGGCATTAAACAAAATCAATTATCATTTTCAGTATTTGTATACATTATCAAACCTGCAAAATATACCTACCAAAGTCACTGAAACAGACTGTGTTAACTTTGCATCCTTCTCATACTGAAATAAAAGTGATCAATCAAAATTTAGACAAATCAAAGAAATATTTTTAACTTAAATATTACTACAAATACAACCTGTACGACACAAACCACTTGATGTGTTTAGTTTGGGATGGTTTAGATGATTTTTTTTCTGTCCGAGAAAAAATGTGGCTTTGGTCGACTCGATCCAGTTCTAAACTCTCATCAAAGGAAATTAGCTGCTTGGTGTCTAAGATAACAATAGAGACAATTTATATTGAATACAAAAAACAATAATAAAATTACCACCATGGCTCTTGTGCATTATACTTTCAAAAACAATTTGTGTTTTAAAAGATGCATTTTCAGAACCGTCTCGTTCTTATGTTCAGTTAAAATGAACGATTAAAAGGTTTCTTGAATTGAAAAAAATGTTCGGCACAATATGAGGTCAAGGTTAAATATCAAATTCACCAGCAATCACTCTAAATACTCAGCAACCGCATATTTTTTAAATTTAAAGGCTATGCATAGTACACAAATGACTTTTTAATACTAAAAATTATATAAAGTATATTGATGTAATTAGCAATAAAACAAATCCTGTAAGCAAACACTTGATTTGCCGTTTTCGTGAAAACTCTCATAGATAGCTGATAGATTGTAAGGACAAAAAAGCACTTATCCTATTGTATATCTAGTACAAGAATTTAAAATATTGTACCATTAGTTATGATACTAGGTCCCAGAAGTATCTTTTGGGAATCGAACTTTGTTTAAATGATCGGAATTGGAAGGAAATGTTGAAAGCAAATATGTTCGTTGTGATGTGATCTACAAAACATTTTTACGATCAACTTGCAAGGACACTAACAAGAAGCGAAAAGTCTTTAAAAATTCCTCGACAACCATATAATTGTTAAATTAGAGAGTTGAAAGAAAACTAAATATCAAGGAAACATATATAAAAAAATATAATTTTTGGTTCGCAGAATAAATACATCATTCCTTTTCTTTTGCTATTTTAAAAACTTTTTTTGGAAATAGTTGTGAGGCTTACCATTTTGATACTTGGTACCATTAAGTAGTCATAAATAAACTATTTAATAATAGCCAATCGAGTCGACATTTTCTCTGTCAAGGAGCTACCGGCTATTTCACCAAACCCGTGTTACCGCTTAAACTCATAACCGATTGAGATAGCTGGTGACATGCAACGAGTAAAATTTTCAACTCTGTTACATTTCGGTCGAAACAAATTTTCTAAGTTATTTTACTTAAAACCGTCACTTTCCGTTCACCTTTTTTTCCAGCAACCGTCAGTCCTAAAAATCCGAAACCTTAGCAAAAAAAAAAAAAAAAAAAAAAAAAAAAAAAAAAAAA
>JARWCS010246602.1:0-13450 GCA_034783895.1 Geukensia demissa
GGTGTAATGGTTAGCGTGCTCGCCTCGAGTGCGGAAGGTCGTGGGTTCGATCCCCGGCGGGGTCAAACCAAAGACATTAAAACTGGTGTTTGCTGCTTCTCTGCTAAGCACTCAGCATTAAGGAAGAAAAGCAAAGACTGGTCGGTCCAGAGTAAGAATAATGTGTCTAGGTATAGTAACATGTCTTCCTGTGGACTGTTGCTTTCGTGAGCTTCGAGGTCAGCATGTCGATAACAAGCTTCATTCATTTATCACCACTCATTAATTTGCTCTCGTTCTGAATATGCATGAATTATTTGCCGCTGGACGTTAAGCAACATTCAATCATTCAATTTAACTGGAAATTATAAATCATCAATTGTTTCGGAGAAACAATACACAACATTACAGCGTTTTTTTTTTATTATTATTATATATTCGTTTTGTAATATTCATTTATGTAACTATATTGCCTATGATATAGATGACTCTGAAAATATGAATGTTTTGTTTCGGAACATGATATAAAATATCCAAGATAAGGCTAAACTATTTGTTAATTTGAACGTTAAAAACAAGTCCTGTTTCGTGGTTTAAATTTACAATAGTTTTTCAATATTCCAAATAAAGTCGATGTTTTGTATTTGTGTTCATCCCTATAAGTTTATAATTCATCCCTATAAGTTCATAATTCATCCCTATAATTTAAAAATTCATCCTTATAAGTTTTATCAAAAATAGTCTTTCCTTTATTTTTTTTCCTTTTTGACATCTCATATTTTGATATAAAGCAACTTACCGTGTAGAAAAAACTTTCCTAAAATCAGTACAACTATTAGCGTATTTATTCCAAATGACATTTTAACCATCACAATATTCTTGAAATATTTTTACATCGATTCAAATGTCATGGTGAGTGAACTTTATATGTTAACATTTGATGATCGATACTCTTTAAAGCAAATATTACGGTTCTGTTGTTCTACCGAAAAGGTCCACTTCCGATGAAATGTTAGTTTGCATTTCATATTTGCTTGGCGATCTTCTAGCCGACCATATCAGCAAGACACGATTGAAATGCAGTTTAATTTTCATAAAAGAAATTGATAGATTATTTGAAAAAAACAACACAGTTTTAAATGATGCAGGTTATTCTGTCTAGGAATAGGCACAGTAGTGAACTAGTCAGTTATTAGTTATTCCATTTTGTCAAAAGCTATTAAATCAATGCAAGCAAACATGTGAAAATGTAAGATGGTGGTAAGTAAACATATCAGATATAACACAGTATTATGTCAATTTTAAGTTTCTACACAAACCAAAAAAAGAAATAAAGGATCTGGTGTTAGTTGTTAGTTAGACACTAAATGTAATCCATCGTGCAAGAGACATCTGGTACAAAAGAGTAAACCATCGCTAATTGAGACACAAATGGTGTCAAAGGGGCACAATTGCGTGGACTACAAGGAATCATCATACTATGTTACAAACATGTAACGGGCAATTAGCAGTTCCAGTTTTGCTAGGTCGGGAGTAAAATCCAACAACAGCAAAATAGATTTAATTTAGCATTTTGAAAGCACAGCTAAGTGAGTAAAAAAGTTGCATTATGGCATTTTATACAATTATGAAAGAAAAAGCACAATTGAAAATGCCATTTAGAGAACAAATATAGGTCTTCCCTGGCATATTTTCACTGTTAATGAGACTATTAAAATCATTTCCATACTAATCATAGCCTTTTAAATACAAAACTATATGGTTACTGAGGACGTTTGAGTGGTTGCTAGGGGCTTTGATCTAAACCTTGACTTCATTTGTGTGGCATATTTAACAGAACATTTTTGCATTTTAGTTTTCTTCCTATCTGCGACGTTTTGGGGATATTATAAAAAAAAACTTCTTTTTTGACAAAAAGGGTTAGGGCTCCATGACGTTTGGTTCATTCATTTTAGACCCAATGTAACAATTGTAGATCTCTGTTGGTACCATATTTTCTCCTTTACATGCTATCATCTATCTTTTACATATTCATTAAAATTTCAAAACAAGTGGTTGCTAAGGAAATTGGCATGTTACTACGGACAAAAATGTCATACCCAGCATTTTGTCATCATCATACAATTCATAGCCTTTACAGTTCACAAATCTATGGTTTGTAGGGCTTTGACCTTTGACCTTGACCTCAATTAGCAGGACATATTAAAGCTGAACATTTTTCCTATTCAAAGTTTCTTTCTATCTCCTACCTTTCTGAGAAATTGTTAATAAACCTTCATTTTGGACCCAAAAAATCGTTTGGGGTCCATGGCGCTTTGCCCATAATTTTGACTCAGTGTACCAAATGTAAATCAATAAGATGCACATTTTTTCCATGACATGTATCTGTAATCTATAATCGTTTCCGAGTTAAAACAATAACAAGGAAAAATTACCGACGTGACCTTTGACCTTGACATTCTTAAAATTACCATAGAAATTCTAAATTGTTTGATGAAGGTCCCAGATCTCCAGGATTTTTAGTTTTGACCTTTTAAGGGTTTTATCAATTAATTATTTCAAGGGCAATAACTCTTTACGGGCTCATATTTACTTTTCAACGTGTATCGTGCGACAATGAGCATTTTCTCCAATACATTTAAACGGCTATTTGTAACGGTTATAGGAGTTTAAGTTCGGTTTCAGGGAGATAAGTCCGTAACAAAAATGATTTCGGTCTATCATATTTAAAAGAAAGAATATGGAACATACACCAGAAAGACAAAATTAACATCTTACATACGTTTACAGCAAATATTCAAAAGCCAAATTCAACCGCTTGTCGTTTTGAAATAGTCTAAATAAGTGTGGTACTTGTAACAAAATATCATTACGATAATATGTTGCAAACTGTATTTACATGGGCTTTCAAAAAATGGCGAAAAGTGGCAAAAAAAAAAACAATCTGCAGAAATACAGTAAGGTCTTTCCGTAGAAACGGGAAGACCTTAATCAGAAAAAAAACAGCAAGGTCTGTCCGAATGATCGGGGAATACTTTAAAGATCGGACAAGTTCCCTGTCGTTCAGGTGCATTGTACCTGAGACTTCATCATGTACTCAAACTAGTTAATCAGTATTTTAATCAAAGAAAGACTTCAGAAAACTAAAATAATTAAACATATTGATTACCTTTTAAAAAACTGGTCTTAACCAGATTTGCACTGTAACTCGTCTTGATCACTGTGCAAGCAATATAAAACCGCGCGTCAACAAATTCAGTATGTGTATCAATTATTGGAAAAGTAATTACCATTACAGACTTTAATGGGAGATGTATGTATCCATATTACAATATTAAAATGCTTTTTTTTAAATAACCCAGTCAAAACTGAAGAAAACCATTGCTTTCATAGTATAACAAGTAAGAGACGCTAGTAAGCCGGAAATTCTTACCTTTTTGGCACCAGCAAAGGTATACCACGAAGACAATTCGGTCACTTATTGACTAATACTCAAATAGAATTTAAAGACATTAAATGGTCACTAAAACAAAAAAAAACAAACAGCGGCTCTGCCAAAACAAACAGTTTCCTTTTTATATCACAGGTAATAAGGTGTCAGATTATTGTAAGTTCTAGGTCAAAATATTTGGTTTAGTGCTTAAATTGTAGTCTATTTGGACGATATCATGTTTGAAAGCAAAGCATAATTGCATGTCCTATTGTTGTCAAGTCGGAAGAACCACCTTGCAATAAGACTATATGTGACCTTCATAGCTGCATAAGATGTATACAAAATTTTATCATCCTGCCATATTTTTTGTTAAAATATACTTTATATATTTTGATCATAAAGAAAATCAGTGCAATATTCAAAAATTATTTCAGAAAGGTAACGAAGACTGTCTTCAAGATTACAGTATACTCAAATGTCAGATATATAAATGGGAGATGTGGTAGATTGTCCGAGACAGACACATATAAAAACCAACCCAACATCAGGTTATTTTAAGACCATAAACAAATATCCACACCGTAAAATAAGCTGTCAAAGATCACAAGATAAAAGGTAGAGCCATTTAATTTAAATGTAACAGTAATTGGTCGATTAACCTTGAAACGAAAAACTACATGTAGTTAACGACATCCACTAAACTACATGTTCCTCGCTTAGGACAGGCACATGAATTATATAACGAGGTAAATAAAGGTTTATGTGCGCCCAACGCCCCCTCTAATCTCGCGGACATGGTGTGGCAAAACAAGATAAATAATATAAGAGTGGTGGTTGATGGTTTTTGGAATAATTTTTCGAATTCAAGGTCGCTGTTTAAGCCAGCGTCGTTTGGTAGTGACTTTCTATATCTTGTTGAATTTGGTTAGACTGCAACGGCACTTTTCGGGGCCGCGGTGCCGAACAGAGCAGACCGGTTCCGCTGTGAAGTGATTTTCATGGCCGCGTCCTACCTCAACACACTGCAGCAGGGCAGACTGCCAGTGGGTCACTGCGTCGAGGGCGATGTAAAGAGTTGGTCATTACTTCATCACTCCACGTTGTTCTACGGTCGAAGTTCCTGCTCGGCAGAACGTGTTGCTGTTTTGATGACAGCTACGTGACTGATGATCAAATAAGACCACATAAAACTTTATTTACGACGAGAACGAAATTTAGATCGATATGTCTTTACTTTTGCGGCTTATGCAAATACTAAAACATTTCGGGCAGAAATAACAATGCCAATTTTTGTCTTTTGGTGATGTCTACGACTGAAATCTTGAGTATTTTTGCAATGCAAATCTCATATATTTTTCTTTTTTTGTGCCTATATAATAGTGACGAATTTTAACCTTTGCTTTCTGCTGCATTTGATGTTTGGAATTGTTTTGATGTTAAAGAATTGCTTGTCATTATTTAAATACACATTATTTACATTATCATTTGTGGAACCGGAACAATTAAATTATAGGCCATCGGATTTCAGTTTATTTGTTTATTCAAAGATTTTTCAGGAATCCATTAGTTAAAGAGATGATTGAACGATAATTAAAGACATATCAAATGTTTGTCATTTACGTTTGATTATTAAGACACAAAGTATTCCCATCTTTAATGTTTCCTTACACAATGCCCTGTCCAAACAGCTAGGTTCTTACAATTTGAAAATTAAAAACAAAGAGCCAAGTTCGTCTTTGTCGCAGTTATTTGTTTATATAACATTTATACCAAAGCATAGTTTTATTATGCAAACAGGTGTGAATAGAATTGGTATGTGGTTTCTTTGTGCTTTTCTTAAAGATAATATATACATATACACGAGCCTTTCAAAACGCTAACACTCCCAAGAGAGGCTGGGGTATTAAAAAGGCCGTTCAGTTTCTCCGCTTGCAGGTAAAACCCCTGCTAAATGGGCGTCCGTTGGTTGGGTGGGATGTATAAATACTCAGCCACCCCAAGAGAAGGGTGCTCGATTTTTCCGCCCTCCTCTTTTGTGCGGGATGGATAAATTATCAACCAACTTTCTTCGGAGGTGACGTAAAACTGTTGGTCCCGTGCTGGGAGAAATGTCACCCACTCCCAGCACGTTTAAGAACCCTTTCTAAAAACCCGTTATGTGGGTCCGTTTGTGGACAGTTGCGAAGGCTAAACTTCCCGCCCCTACCAAAACCGTCCCAATTTGGCATCCCGTGACAAAAAAAAATCCCCGACCTTAGCGGAGAAGCAGCACATAAAATTTAATGTCGAACCGGCCGGGGATCGAACCCACGACTTCAGCACTCTAGGCTAGCACGCTAACCGTTACACCACCGAAGCAGTCACACAAAGTTTTATGAAGTTCTTTAATTTTGCTTTTTAATCTGGAAACGGCATATGATGTACTTGTATCTTTATAATTCGTTTTATAATGCTAAGTACGAACTAAGACTACTATAACACAAAGCCATCACTATATTTAGTCCAATTTGTTTTGGCTGCAGGGTGATATTAAGGACCCTTTTTAAGGAAGGAAGTAACCTTTGGTCTTTGACGATGTTAAGGTGTCTAATAATATGACCGTAGGGTTCATATTTGAATTTCTAACTGAGACAGTCACATGAATCTGGACAGTATAGTTTAAATTATACATCTGCTGACAATTGAAAGACTTTACTGTATGAAATTTAACATTTGCATTTGACTAATTTGCCTTCAGCAATGATGCACTGTTTAGGGTTTGGATCCAAGAAATTACCTGTCACATGGCTGTTAATTTGTCCGTGATCTATTTTTATTGCTGAGTTGTAAAATAGGCTTATAAAAATTTTAGGTATTGGACTGCACTTGTGTTCTTTCAGCTATGTTTGAGCTCATCACAACCTTTTCTAAAGGTCTTGTAAAGTCCCTTTTGAAATTTTAAAGTAGATGAAGCGCAGTCTTGATTTCATGATTGTTATCTTTATATTTGGCTGATCGGCGTTCAGTACGTCATGAAATGTATATTACATTTGGTCCATGAATGCAACTAGAAATTCATAAGTTTTACAGATCTTCATAGTTTTGTCCCCTAGCAGGCCTGAAGGTAAATCCATAAAAGCGCTCAATAGGCAGTTAAAATTGGCTATTCAATTTTTTTATGGAAAAAATAAGATGCGGGTTTTGTCTTTCTGGCATGTATTCCATATTTTTCTTTTCAAATTTCTAAGTTATAATAACCAAATTTTTAAATTTCTTCTTTGTTATATTTAAAATAAGTGCTTTCCATTCCAGGATCAAATTTTTTAAACTATGAATGAAAATACATATTCATTGGCTATATTTTAACATTTTGACACAATAACAAATGCCTTGTCAATCACTGAGAAAATGATCAAATCTTAGTAGACAAAATGCTTGTGTAAATGAAATGTATGGCCTCAATATCATGATCCACCAAATCAAATTAAGCAATTTAATGGAATATATACTGTTAAATCAATGTACAACAATTATAAGTAAAGCCTAACTAGGTCACTGTCAGTCATTGTGGCTATCTGAAATAAGGATTCTTCAAATGATCCCAATCTGGTTAAGGAACCATCCAAGACAATATAGGATGAAAAGTCCATTTTCTCAGAAAGTTTAATGTTGAGCCATATTAGGTTGTGGCCACAGGGCAAACATTTCCCTAACTTGTTAGTCCATCTGGACTGTTTTATAACCTATCCATCAGTATAACCATAGCATTAATCAAGAAAAACTGTGGACACTAAAATGTCTTGCCCACATTAACAGTTTTGACCCTTTAAATATGTGGATGCACTCAGTCTTATTCAACAAAAGTATGGCATACCCTCAGTACATTGAATGATTAATGGGCTTCATAAACTAAACCTAAGTTATTGAGTTATTGAGAAATGGACTTTAATTTGTTAATAAATTTTAAAAAGTTACTCATCCATAAAAATAAGGTCAAGGATATTTGACAAATGTCAGACTGATATGTATATACATAACCAATATTGTTTGCCTACCGTGTACAGTTACTGAATATCTGATCTAAGCATGAGAACTTAAGTTAGTCAATGGACCATGAAAATTTGGTCAAGGACATACTGGTATATAAAGGACAGTATATGGAATATATGTCAAAAAGTTACAATCCACACCTTACAAAAGCTTATAAATATTCAAAAGCAAAACTAAACTGTGTGTAAAGCGCTTTTCTGGATTTACCTTTATCAGACATGCTAGGCTGAATTTACCTTCTTAAGACATACTAGGGGTCAAAAATGGGAAGATCAGTAGTTCATGATGGAATGAACACTAACAAACAAAATATAAAGGGTTCAGACTGGCCCAGTGGTTTATGAGGGGAACACTAAATATATGAACTGTGTACAGATAAAGGACGATGAAGACAACTGAACCCAAGTGATAGCTCTCATGACCTTTTAGGTCAGGTGAGCTAAAAAATCACAAAAGAATGCCCTAATATGTTGGTCAAAATGATTTCTCTAGTTGTTATGCAACACCATGTGCAATTTAGTGGACTCTGGTTGGTGATGTCACTATTCAGCTGGGGTTTTAAGACAATATATTTACTTAAAATGGCAAATGTATTCTATTAAAGAATTAGAGAAACAAAATCTTACATTGATAATCATATTTTTAACAATTTCCATGGAGTAACCTGTCATCAGTAGCATTAGAACCATTATAGAAAATTATCAAGAAAAAAAACTCTTAGAATATATGATACTATTCCAAAAAAAAATTTGGTATCATAGTTCCATTTAAGTCTGACAGTGGTATTTATTACCTGATTGGATTTAGTATAAAATTTCTACTTTATTGAAGCATTGTAATTTTATTCTTAGGTCACCTAACTTGATTATTTAGATGGATAACTTGTTAATCATCTGGTTGACTGACCAGAATAAAATATATGCAAAACATACAAAATACATTTTTTGGACCTTCTGATCAATTTATCTCAATAATTGTAAAAGGTGTACACCAAAATTTCTTAATGAGATATATCGTATAAAATCCCATCAAAATTAGATAACAATATAATGTTTCATAAACAACAAAATGAATATCATTGTTTTTTCTTTTATGTGTTTATAGTTACTTCTACATGTATTACATTTATCATAAGGAATATGATATAAAAAACACACCCAAAATTTGATGAAAAATGACAGGTAAACATTTTTGTTTCCCATTGGTCCAATAAATTTTTAAAGGGGTTTTCTTTAATTTAAAATGTGTGGAACTCAGTCTACAACTAAGCCTGTCACAAGACATTGCTTTACAATAAAAACGAAATGTATGACAGGACCAAAATTCAAAATTGTTTGCTTTCCCCAACCAACCAACCATCATATAAACAATATCAACTGTAAATTGTTTTTGGGTGAATTCCTATTTTCAGAAAAATAACTTTGGGGGGCACCAAATTTCAGACACTGAAAACTTTGGAATCTATTCCAGTTTTAGGTCATATTTCACTTTGTCATTGTATGCGATTAATGAAAATGTCTTCACATTCTCAGATGCTTGTCTTAAAAACAAGTTAATTTAGAGGTTGTTGTCTGTTCTAATTAATGAATTAAAAAAAGGAACACATTTGAAGTCAAGAGGGTCAGGTGTAGAAAACAAGCAAATTTTTAATGGTAGCCTGGGCAGGTTTAAAATATCTTGCCTTCAAACATATTAAGTTTTTTAATATATATTTTCTCAGTAATTGTAAAAGATAACTGACATACAAGAATATTTAACATTTATTTTGTAAGAATTTCTACACCATCCTTTGTTATTAATACTGTGTGTTCAAACTGGGCAGTCCGACTACCATCTCGTGTTACAGAGGTCCAGCCATCAGAGAGAATCTCTATCTCATCCCCACCTTCTGACAAGATTGGCTCTACAAAATGCAATTAATTGTTTTATTGTTGTTTAAACATTTCCATGTATATTAACCCCCTGTCCATTTACTCATTTTTATAATACATGTACATACATTATCTATCAACAACAAAGTCATTCTTTGTAGGGACTTTGGCAAAAATCTATATTTTCACCTGCAGAATCTTTCAAATGGATTTTTTCATGGGTTAGATACACAGGCATGATAATTGTTTTGGTTTGGTTGGAGCTTTACACCAATATTAAAACCAATGAGTTTCCTGCAGGAGAAAAATCTGTGGCCTGATACCCATCCCACCCCATTTACAATTTATTGTTAGATAACTTGTTCTTGTCCTGAATATGCATGAAGCATTTGCCACTGGACGTTAAACAACAATTAATCAATAAACCATTGAGTTGTGGTCGGTCAAATTATATTTGTGGAACAACTTACTATGGGCAGCTGGCATGTGACAAAAAGTGATCACATGCACTGTTGAGTGCTCCATATTTTTGCATTGTACAAAGTGGGAAACCAAGTTACACCTAATCTGTTACAGGCTACAAGTTACAGCTAGAATATAACAAACTACCTACATCCAGCCACCTATGTCCCTAACAAATACATCAATGTAAACAACGAATTTGATGTTTTTTTAAATGTTCTAACAATAATTTATTATATTTTTATTCATACATAAGAGTACAAGCATACCTATTGTAAAAGTCACTCCTTCTCTCATAACTTCATCACTTTCATGTGCTAGAATATAAATTGTAAATAATTCAACCATTAATAATGAAGGAAGACAGATCATCAAAAACACTTCTTAAAACAGAATGGAAATATAAACTCGAACAAGGTACCCAAGAAAAGGCTCTTTCAAAATGAGGTAACCATGCATAAGGTTTCTTTTATAAAAAGTTTCAATATTACAGAAGATTCAACTAAACCTTCACACTAGGCCTTTTCCTGGATATATCAGAATGGACCAGCTATACTGAAAGGCTTATGAGCCTCAGTTATCTTGTAAAGAGAGAACATAGATGGAGTTAATACAACCTGAAAAAAATAACAATCCAAAATGCAAATGAAAAGTTCTTGTGTTGCTGTCAGTTAGGTTATTAATATGCCAAAATCAAGCTATAGCATTTTATTGTGTTTGTGTTTTCAATCTTCATTATTTGTGTGAGAATGTATTTATGATTGTTGTTCTCCTTAACTGAATAGTAAAATATATTACTATCGGCGCAGTTCACTTCAGAAATCGTCATTTTTCAATTTAATCATATTTAAAAATGTTTAAGATTGACCGATTCTTAATAAAAATATCAGACTTACTTAGTCGTCGATAAATTATCAGTAGTTGTGCAAATTTATTTAATGGTTTCTTCAAATCTGGGTAAGTTGCATTGTCTGTGGGATTTTGCATGGAGGCGGGTTTTCTTAAATTAGCTATTAATAGCCCCTTTCAGATCACAAGTTCAAATTTTTTGTTGTTTTATGATAAGATAAATATAATTCACTGTTTAACACCATATATATGGTAATACAATCATTATTTAGGAAATTTGATTTTTAATGCACCAAAAATTGTCTATAGAAATTTACCCATTCAAACCACTTTTTCATCAACAGTAAAAAAATCTCTTAGTGAAGAAGAAAATATTTTGCACTAAAAATGACAACATACCTAGAAACATTTTCGGTAAAAAGTATGCCATCTACATCCCATTTTAAAATCTTCAGAATTGTGAAAAGGCGATTTCCAAAGTGAGCTGCGCTGACAGTAATTTTTTAAATCTATGTTAACTTTATAGATTGTAAGTGTTTGACAGACACTGCATTATGATTATTACATAATAAGCAAGAAAAAAACTCAATATGATAGAAATGCAAAAAAATACATGATTACTGTATTCCATGAAATATCAATGACGTCAGAACGGACAAGACCCTGATGCGAAGAACACTTATTTGTTCACTTTTTTCAGGTTGCACCTTTATCATACAAGTTTTATTTCAATGTAATATTTATGTACAATAATACCTGACAACTTTAAAAATTAACAGACAACCCAAATTATAAATCCAAACAGTACTATTGTACATGATGAGTGTTAATTCAGAAAAGCGCTTTGTATGCAGTGTAATTTTGGCATTTTCAATCATTGTGTTTTATTTTGTCTACAATCTGTTTGATAAAAGAAAGAAATGCTAGGCACTATTTTTTTAAGAACTTGTTTTGTGCCCCACAGAAATCTAGTGTAGAAAAGGCAACAGCTTAACAGTATTATGCATAAACAATTCAGAAAAGATATGGATTGTGTCTTTCTGGCATATATTCCATATTCTTTCTCTTAAATAAACAATTTAATAAACATGTGTACTTGCAGTCATACCAAAGTGGAATATATCAGGTGGTCCATGGAAATAATCTCCTATACCATGTCCACAGAAAGATGGTACAACAGTCATTCCATACTTCTGTGCAATAGCACTGAAAAATTAAGACTGTTAGATTGATATAACAGAATGACACATTATCATGACTATTAGACATAAATCATTTAGACTCTAGCAAGCACCCACAACTACATTCAAAACAAGAGAAAAAATATCCTTCCACTGCATAAATTTCAAAATACTTTTTTTAATCATGTTATTATTGTATTTGTATTTCTGAAAACTAACATATCACAGGGACAAGTGACTGGATTGTAAGTAAAACATTTCTTTGTTAAAATCTCTATTAATTTGTTCTTATTTCTGCAAGGTACCTTAGCATCCTCCAAATCCAAAGACAGCTAAAGAGGAGTTTTTGAATTTTAGTGCCCTTATTTTTTATTACTGAATCTGACCTGATTGTGTTACCAATTTGATTGTATTTTACCCCTGGTTTACATATTGATATGGCAACATCACGAGCCAGTTCTGTTGCATGGACTAGTTTTCTCCCTTTCTCATCAACATCACCAATCAAGTATGTTTCTGAGACATCTCCATGGTAACCATCACAAAATACCTGCAATAAATTAATTTATCAACATAATGCAGTGTTCTTCTAATATGTCCTTATTTGGGGGTGGTGGGCTTTTACAGCTTGCCTTGAAGTGTGGATACTGTCCGCTGTGCTTTTAACAAGTTTAAACTCCAAAGTTTCCATATATATATTTTTACAAGTTATACTAAAATTTTCAAAACATTATTATAAAGTAATTTCTTCTCTTATATTAATGAAATTTTTACCATTTTACACAGATTTTTCGACAGTTTTATTGTTTGCTTTGTTGTGATTATCTGGATTACCATTCTGAAAAAAAAGCCCCACTTTAAACAGAAAATCACTTGATCTAAAATTACACATGTACTTAAGTGAAATCATTACACATAACTTTTTATGTCTGGCTTAAATGTTATTTTTTGAAAACAGTGTGATCTAAAATTATATCAAATTGATGATAATACTTTACAATATTCTAATTTTGTCATGTAAATTTCTTCTAAACTAGTCAAAATAACTTTTCAAAAATAAAAATGTGGTTTGACATTAAATATACTGTATTTTCAATTGAAGACTTTCACAATACATGTACAAAGAAAATCTTTAAAAAACTGTCATGAATTATAGTACACCAAACAAAATTTGCCACAAAATAACTGAATCTTTAATAAAAGTTTCAGAACGCAATATATCATATTATATATTGTTGGAATTCTATTTTTTGCCACAGCTGAAGCTGTATTTAAAAATGCATTTAAACTTGAAATAAAAAATTCCCCATAGGGTGTAGTGTTAATTTTTTCGACTTTGTAAATTTGTTTCATTTTGTGGGTGCAATCAACCAATGGTCTTGCTTAACAGGGCATGATAAAATTTTTATTTTTTGGGTTTTATGACAGATAAAAGATTTATTTTTAAGAATATAGTTGAATTATTTTCAAGCTTTAACACTTAAGCATGATATTCATATAAGAAAACATGCCATTTTGAGACAGATTTTTTCAATGTCAAAAATTAAACATAGAGGGGTAATGGGAAATTTTTTTGTGCTGAGGAAAACTCAAATTTTAACTGCAGGATGAGTTGCGGCAAAAAATTAGAATTCCAATGATATATA
>JARWCS010246713.1:0-13450 GCA_034783895.1 Geukensia demissa
CCACTGCCATGTGTCAACTTTGTATTGGTAATTGTATACCAGGTGAGCGACTACAGGCTCCTAGGAGCCTCTGGTTTGAATTCCTGTCCAAAATAAATAACTGGCAAAGTTAAATGTTAAAAAATTTTTGGCGCATTACTTGGCCGTTTCAATATATTGTCTGGCTGAAGAATTTTTTTTTTGTTTGAAGTGCAACAGAAACCATTCTTGTCGATAAAGCCGGCAAAATTCTAGCCGTGACACTGATTCTAGTTCCAATGGACTTGGTTGCTCCTCGACTGATACTACTACTTCAACTGATTTTATGGGCGATACAAACTTGTTAGCTGTTATAGGATATCATTTTTTTATTCAGATGTCATTTTTGGTGCCCGATTCTCTGGTTTCTCATGCCCGTTTTCCGGAGTTTTTTTATTATAATTCTATTGATCTCGTTTAATAAGTATACTAAAAACTCGGAATTAAACACCTGAAATACTGAAAAATGTTATTTATGAGACAAATTCCACGATATGTTTTTTATTTATTTATAATTATATGATGCTTTTGTTTACACAAAGGTGAAAATTTTAAAACAAAAGAACTGTGTATTTTAGAACGATGGTGCATGTGGTATAAAACCATGCACTTATCCTGACAAATGTATATCAACTACGGATGGAGGATATTTATGTCAGTGTAAGTCCATTTTTATGTTAACATTTAATTCTCCATACTTTTTGCCTACCATCCCGTGATGTAAAATCACATGTCTTGTGACAATCATCAATTAATCGATGAAAGATGTTAACAATGAAAATCTTTTTTTTAAATGGATTCGAAGATACAAAAGGGGCTAACAGAAATCGTTAGACAAGACCTAGACCAACAAAAAAGAAAAGAAAGACAAACATTGTGCGGACAACATTACACTGAAAACTAAAGCTAGAGTAACAAGAATCCTGCAAAACCTAGAATGAGCTCAGGTGCTCCGGAAGGTTTAGCGGCTCCTGCTCCACAGGTGGAACCTGTCGTGTTACTCAGTTGACAAAGCCGGTGTTTAGTCGCAATAAATTTTTGTCACAGCCGGTACAGGAACGGATTTGTTATCACGACAGTAAATTAAATGATAATATAAATTTATTTTTTCGGAAATGTCAACCTTTACATTTTACTTTGCCAATTCCAATTTTAAGCAGAATCATATTTGTTATCTTTAAACAATAATTCAGTATAGATCGCCGAATATTATAAAATACGTTGGTACGTTTTCTTTAATTGCTTAGATGACAAGCTTTACATCGAAATAATAATGAATCTTACAATGACAATGAAATCAAAAAGCATCAAGAAATGATGCAGGTGCATGTAACATGATATTGTTTAGTTGTCCTGGTAACGAAAAATTTGTATTTTCATTTGATTTTACCCGCTAAGTTGTTTTTAGAAATTTTCTTCTGTGATGATTTAGCAGTATTGTAGATCTTTTTTTTCAGCCATACCGTGTGGACCTGACCTATCCATAACCAACGAAACCTGTGTCATAGTAGATATTTCCTACAACTGCATCTGACCTGATGGTTTTTCGGGAATTTACTGTCAAACGTAGCTAGATCCACTGAAATTTAACATTTATGTGTCTTATCCATTTGTGTTTTAACAATATAATACGGTTAAACTAAACTAAACTAAGAGAATGGACTTCTCAATTAAGTATGCATATTGATATGGAAATTTGGGTTTTCTCCGTAAAATTATTCATTTTTACTTTAATGTGTGTGACTTTATCTCCCACAATTTTCCATGTTTTTAATTAGAACGGTCACCTATAGTGTTTTCTATATTTCAGAAGTTGCCTTGGTTCAATTATAAGTCTATGATCTCAATCTATTAATATTTAAATAATTTTGTTTTTAATGTACTCATAAAAAATTGTGCTCTTACAAAGCAAATCATAAATGATATGAAATAATTGATCTAGTAATGTACAGCTAACTTAAGTTTACAACACTGGCTAAAAGAATTGGTTCCCTTTTTAGATGATTTACATAGATTCTGAGAGAGTATATATAAGAAATCGAAACTATTCCTCATTCCAGGAAAAATAAACAAAAATCATCTTTTTCAGTAAATATTATTTTTATTTCTTGTTATTAAAATTTGTTATTTCCATCTCAATCAGCTGAATTTTATAGGGGTTAATAGTGTTGCTTTCGCATACTAGCGTTACTCCGATACATACACTTTATGTGCCTGTCACAAGCCAGAAAACTGGGACAATATTAAAATACAATGTAAGATAAGATTTTGTTGAAGAAATGATTGAGTTAAGTAAACCTTGCCCATTTTACTGAATGGTAGTAACATAACGTCGCAACTAGAGTATTTCCTAAGGAAAAGCTTAGATTTAGGAAGCTCCGCCCAAAATACTTAATAAGTATTCATTAAGCCACTTAAAATTAGATTTCACTTAGGACTTTTCCGTAAGATTAATATAGCTAGGTACTCCATCTACGCCGTAACTGCCTTATGGGGGTGAAAGTTGTTAAAGTCCTACACAGCAATTTTATGCTCTCAGTGGGACGGAAACTGCCTTATGTTAAGAACTTTCATTTTATGATGATACTTTGACATAATACGATTGTATTTTGACATTATACGATGGTACTTGACATTATGCCATCGTATAATGTCAAAGTATCAACGTATAATGTAAAACTATCATCATATGATGTTAAAGCACCATCATATAATGAAAGTTCTTAACCTAAGACAGTTACGGCGTTCCATACCACCATATTTATTCAACATTGGTAATCTTGTATTTTGAAACCTTGATAGATGCCCCTGCAGATGGAAAAGAGTTCCTCTATGGTATTTACCAGGCCAGTTGTCAACATTGTCTGACATGAAATTCATCTAATAATATTTTACTGTATGTGTTTAAATTCTTAAGCACTGAGAATGAGTTATGTCCTTGATGTTTTATCATAAGGAATGACCCTGAGCTTGTATTCAGTAACTGGGAGCATTCTTTAGAGAGGTATCTTCATTTTGCATGAATTTTTTATTATTATATTTATTGAAATTAAGGTTCTCTCTAGTCGGATTGGGTGACTAGTTCATCGGATGCTGTATTTGTTTTCTTTGATTTTTCCTTTGACCTCTCATTGGGGAGGATGGGGTACCACTAAATTAGTTTACCTCACCACATGTCTCATCTGCGTGTCTCAAGTCAAGAAGTGTTGTCATAGGTAATAATTTGTTACATTTACATTTGTATTACATTCAGGTAAGTTTAACTCATTTATCGAAGCAAGCAGTTTTTGAGCAAATTTCGTTTTATATATTTATATACAAATTTTGAAAACAAAAATCAATTGAAACTTATCTTCATGTGTACACACTTACGATTTAGAAAACTGATTTTTAAAAGTCCAGTTTATCAATGTTATATCCTTGTTAATAATGTATATTCTAAATGCTGTACGTGTATTTCCAAGGGCAACCTATCATAAGTAATTTACCAACTTTCTGGACTTCCTCCCTACCGATTCGCCTTCCTATTTCGATTTTTTTCGGATTTGAGAACTTGTTTTACATAGATCACGAACTTCCTACATTTAGTTCCAAAGCTACTGATAAGAGGTTTCTGCTTGAAATGTAAATATAGCATATCAAAATTCACAATAATTATTCAACATTGGTGGTAGAAGTGTATTTTGAAATCACTGGGTCGATGCATCTGCTGGTGGACCAGAGGTCCGCTAGGGCATTCACTTGCCCAATTGTCAGATTGGTCTGTCATGATATTAATCAGACAATGTTTTAAAGAACTTTTCTTCACTAATAGGATGGCTCCGAAGCCCATTGCACCTATTAGTTGTCCGGGATTTGGATCCCTATTTCAATTTGTTGTAGTTTGAGTACTTTTTTAATAATGTTTGGATACCCGACTTCCTATGTCTTGGTCCTAATTCTACCGATGAGAGGTTATTGAAAATTATAGCTTTACATTAATCAAGAATATGAAATAATGTGTCATTAATCAAATTAAAATCGAATCATATCGGGAAAATAAATGTACTAAAAATATGTAGAGATACATTATTGCCAGACTTACCGATCTTCTGACTACCAGGCCTTCAAAGTATTGGAACTGTGCCCATCAGACATCTTCAGACTATTCAGCTTTTCGGACGATCGATCAATCAAACTTTCTACCCGGAGGTTGTAACCCCATGAAAACTTCCCCTTTACCCTGAAATGACTAATACCGGATTGAAAATGGACAATTAATGCAGTGGGTGTCTTTAAAGAGGCAGGAACTGCTTGCCCGGGCCACCTGAGTTCATCCCGGTGAGTTTCGTATTGTTCATTGTTGTATATTTGTTTTTTATGTACACTTTGTTTCATATACCGTCTAGATAACCGTTTCTGTTGACCTATTACCTCTGTTTCCTCTCGATGCCTCTTTGGGACCAGGTGAGTCTAACCATTTTAATATAAACGGATAAGTAATCAATACCTTTTTCAGTCTGTTGATTTGACTTATATTTTGGGATAAGATATGTTGGTTTTTTGTTAATTTATTTTCATATTTATCCTTCAACTCTTAAATTTCCTTGGGATCACAGGCGCTTTGGTCATTTGATACCCCTTTATTCTATTTTTTATTTATTTATTTTTTTGGATTTGTGGTGTAAAAATTACGTGTTTATATAATTGTATTATATGTCTCTGTGAATATTAACCATATCTTTCATGCAGCTCCTTAGATAGATGCGGAAACACTGGAGCCACCAATTGGAATATTTTTAAGAAAATGTTTGTTTGTTTGTTTGGGGTTTAACGCCATTTTCAACAATATTTCAGTCCGTTTTACTAGTGGAGGAAACCGGAGTACCCGGAGAGAACCACCGACCTTGAGCAGGTAACTGACAAACCTAATCACGTGCTATGCGAGTTAAACGAAACCCGTAAGATGTTGATATAACAAACTTTTTAACTTTTTGCTCCTACGAAAAAAAAAAAAAAAATACGATGAAGTTTTTGATTCCTTCTGTTCATGTTTTCAAATAAACCATAAATTAAATGAACCACAAACCACTTTTCCTTGCCTTTGTTTCATTCGTAATATAAAACTTAAATTTCAAAAATATTTTGTTTAAAAAATTGTAAAGTGATGTCTTAAATATGTATTGACAGACATAAACTGATTTTTGTGCAAAAAAAAGAACGATCAGTCAGAAAAATAAAACCTTTTATAGCTGGGATTGGTTCGGTTACTTTAATTTCTATTTTTTGTAATTTTAACAAATAATTAAAAAATGAATGTCACTCACAGCCAACGTAGAATTATTAAACTTAACACAATGTACTGAGGGTGCGCTACGGAAAAACGTTTGTGATGAACATCTGATAAAGTTGATTTGGGCTTTTAGTAAAATCATAAACTTTTTAAATTCCAAAGGATGATAGTAATAATAAAAACTTGATTTGCAAAATACACCCAGGGTCAAGCAAAAACACTAACAACATACTGACAAAGTAAAAAAAACCCAAATAGCATATGATGATAAAGTACATAATATACCCATCAAGTAAATGAACAGGTGTGGACCCTACTTTCGTAATTCCAATGATTGCTTGATAAAGTTTCCTACTAGGGCAAAAGATCAAATTTCGAATTCAGTAAATATGATAATTTATCCAGTGGCTGTAGTTAGGATTAAATGATATTATTTTATCGAACAATTGATTTCTTAATAAAATATTTCTGTTACAATTCAAAAAGAAGTGAAATTCATCATCTAACTGTTTACAATTTATGTATAGTCTTTCGTTTCTAGGAATATTTCTGTATCGCCCAATCTCAATTTCATAAATTATGATCACTGACCCGAAATTTTGTTAATATAGTTGTCTAGTTTTAAAATTTGGCATATCTGTTAAATAACTCTGATTTAATTTTGCTTTATAGATATATTTTAGAGCTATTAGTTAAAGAAGAAAGCTTACTTTGTATTTTTCATATGATTGCTTTGATTTTTTTCTTTAAGGAATGTTTTATTTGGTTGAAAGGTTTATCAAACTGTTCATAATATGAATCCTGTAAATCAAATTCTTCCAAAACTTTTTTTGGCGAAAGTATACCAGGTATAAATACCCTCATTGTACATCTCTTACATGTGATATAAGTATCAAACAACAATAGCCATGTTTCATCATTGAAAAGATTATTATGAAATTTGCTGCACAAATAAAACAGTGTTTTTCTACCCTGGTTTGACAAAGCCTTTTGTGTATGTACGAAATTTCCACTGTAATGAAATAACAATCCTATATAAACAAAGTCATCACATATTTCAATTGAATTACCTTCCAACAACCATCTGTCTTCGGGTTTTACATTACTTCTGCTTTAAAAACTACTGTTTTTGTTTTACTTACATATAATCCGTAATCATTTGCAAAAAATACAAAATTCATCATTTTTTGTAGAATCTTTAACATTTTCACTAAATGTAACTGTATCATACATTAGTAAAAATGAGTACAATTTTTAAATCATATGACTGGCATTCTTGGTTTATCAATGCAACCTTTATGTCATTAACATATAAGGAATATAGCAGGGGTGATAAAGACTCCACTTGCCGCTATGATAAGTTAAACATTACATGTAAAAATGTAAGAAAAATATCCAATCAACTTGACACAAGCTTTAAGTCTTCAGTACATTGACATACCTACAGTTAGAATTTTACCAGTTATACAATTTCTAGCCAATTTTAACCATAATGAAACACGTGAAACACTTCCAAAACCATTACATAATCAATAAAACAGCGATACAAACGCTTACCCTTTGATAAACTATTGTATATAAATGAGTGAAGGGCGAAGATGGCATCGGTGGTCCCAACACTTGGTCGAAATCCAAACTTGGCATTAGTTAGAACGTTATTTTCCACAATCACGAATTGACCAATGACGTAAAGAGTTTTCTGACATGTGATACTAAAGAAATACCTCGATAGTTAAGGTATCGTTCACATCACTTTTTTGAAGATAGGAACATCATCCACAATTCAGGAAAAATTCCAGATGTTAAAAAGTTTTCATAATATAGGAATAAGAATAGTTTTACCAGCTAAGATATATTCGTTCATAATATTGTCTGCACCATATGATTTGTTCTTCTTTAAAAAAAATCACATGTTTTTCTATTTCAACGTCGGTAAATGGCACGTCCAATTCGTCGACAATAGTATTTAAATTTGCGAGATCGACGTCAGTTTCTGAAATCTTTTCTTTATTCATTAGATTTTTAAAATGATCTCTAAGTTGTTCAATAGTTATACCACAATAAATCTTTTTTTTTCTTTTTAAAGACTTTATTATTTAACAATAAAGATTTGTCAAATTTAAACCATATCATACTATCAACACACAATTTTACAATTTTAATATACTGAGATAAACATTTTTGTAGAAAAATACGACCCCTCCTCCGTTACACTTTCCTCGAAATAAATGTTTCTTTTCATAACCACTCAATCGAAAATCATTTGAACATTTAACTATGCATTCAGTCAAGCATAAAACATCTTATTCACACAAAATGCGAAGAAAATGTTCATCCTCTAGTTTTCAGACCAACCCCTTTGAGGTATTCCAAGAGTATATTTGAATGACGCACTTTACGTTTTTGGAACAGGCAAGCTTAGTTTTATCATCCTCCATCGATTTGTAATTCTTCCAAAGTGAACTGAACTGTGTGTTATTGGTTGTCATTCACAACAAATATTCATCGTCAAGGATAAAGTAAATTTCCAATGTTATACCCTTTTTGAAACGCATTGAAATTGTGCGCGTTAGAAACTCGATGAACCGGACATACGCTTGAACCCGATATCGATAAAACATGTTGCGTCATTCCAGAATCGAGTGCCGTTATAAAATCAATCAAAATTAATATTTTAAAATTGTGAAATTCCTAAATCCTGCGAAATATATAGTTAAATAGGAAAGCAAAAACATTTTTCATAGGAATACTGGAAAACTTTAAAAATCAGAAATATATAAAAGTTACTCAATCTTTTTGTGCATTGCATTTCATAACAATTTGGTTAATTTATTCAAAGGATTTTCTAAAGGACAACTGTCGTTAAGTCACATTTTTGCCCAAGACTTTTGCTAAAAATGAAAAGTGTATAATGTACGTTTCATTAACTGAGTCTCTCACATTTTTCAAATTTTAAAAAAATGCCTTGAAGGTATCTGTACAAATTATATAAAATGCAACATAAAAAGGATTCCTATAACTTTTGTATATTTCGGATTTTTTATACACGTTCTTCGTCTCATCTGAAAACTATTTTGCTCACAGGATTTATGAATTTTGTAAAATAAAAACTCTTTTGATAGGTTTTATACCTATTGCCATATATTTATACGTAATATCAGTAAAAATAAGCTTTGCTGTACCTGAAATGCAAAAAAGAATACATTGTCTAAAATTTAATTTTTTCACAAAAAACAACAGTTTTCACAAGAGCACAAGAAAAACGCCGACACCATGGATATTTTAACACCCGATTCGGTTGCCGGTAAGATAGTTAAATTTTTTTTTCTAAATTCCCCTTTCAGATTTTGTAGTTGTTTTACGAGAGAATAACCAAAACGTGAGAGACTCAGTTATTGAAATGTACATTGTCTATATAAAGAAAATCCAGAAAACAGTTTTTTAGTCTTATGATTCTACAGCGGTTACATGGCACATGGAAAAAAAATAATATGAAAATACTAAGAAATTAATTTTGACACAATTTTTTTCAGATATTTTTATATTTTTATTATTTGAATATAAATCGCACACAACATCATTTATTTCCGTTCAAACTAAATTACATAAATAACCTTTCAAGTTCCGTTTTATCTCAGCGTCCAGTAAGTGTACTACTACTAAAATTTATGTCTTTTTGACTAGTGCTATATCTAAATTGAAAGAACTTATCGTGAATTACTGTAATAAAGCTTACGAATATAAACTATTTTTAGGAGTGTAAAACAATCACTGGAAGTTTTGGATAAATTACAGGCATTCGAAAAACCTTTTAAAACTGATGATAGTTATGATTTTTCTACTTTTTATGCTACACTTCCACATGTAGTGGAACAGAAATTCTCATATTTGATTGAAAACAAATCATAGGTACATTTGCTGTAGTACAGAAAGGTCATTTTTCGCTGACGAAAAAGAAAAAATATAAAAGACATACTTACTGGACCTGTGAGGAAATGACTGATGCTGTTTATTACCTTCTAGATAACATTTTTATCCGTTTTGGCAATAAAATTTATAGACGGGTAATAGGAATTCCAATGGACACAAATTAGGCCCTTTTAATAGAGATTTGTTTCTGTACTGTTATGAATCTCATTTTCTAGCCAAACCTCACAAGGATCCTTCTAGATGTGTTTGATAGACAAATTTAACAATAACTACCGCTACCTTGATGATATCTTTTCCGTTATTAATTCAGTTTTCTACAAATACACTACCAAAGATTTATCCAAAGGAATTAACCTTGAATAAAACCAATAACAATAGCCTCAAATGCCCATTGCTGGACTTTCTTGTTAAAAGCTTAATACGGAACTAAACAGTTTATATTTGTTATGAAATTTTCTACTTCTTGGTTATAAATTTTTATATTGGCATTTGCACAACCAATATTCCAATGATATTTAAACCTTAAATCCAATTGGACGTGTTTATATTGACACCGTAGTAAAAGAAAACTTGGTTTCCTCATCGTGTGCTTTTGTGCTTTTAACTAGCCGACAGCAACAGCTAGTACTCATTCGAGATCGATACTTTTGTTGTGTCACATATGAGTTTTAATTGTATTTGTTCTTGGGTCTCAGTATCGATCTCAATTTCAACCGATTCTCATTGTATGTTTTATCACACCACTGTCCCAGGTTAAGGGGAGGGTTGAGCGCTCACCAACCGGTTTAACCCCGCCACATACTTATGTGCCTGTCCCAAGCCAGGAACCTGTAGTTCAGTGGTTGTCTTCGTTTTATCAGTCATTTATTGTTATTTGTTCACCCTTTTTTCAATAGATTACGTCGATTGTCGTGTTTTATGAAAAGTTTCACATTTTGAATTTCGGGGCCTCTCTTCGGTATCATGTGCGTAGGAAAGTGAGTACGCGAGGTGAGATCAAAACCCTTCCCAGCTCATAGATTTTGAGAAGAAGAAAAAAATGGTAATTTAAAGGATTCAAGTGAAATGTTTTGTGATTTTTTTTATATGCTTCATCACTAAATATTTTATATGCTTTCCATCCCATTCCTAATCCTAAGAAATATTTCACTAGGTGTGTTCCCTGAGTGCCAACATTCTTAAAATCATATAAGGCACGTGGTGTTGTTTTTAGCATTTAGATGGAGTACTTTAAAGGGTGTTGATTAGCGAGTTGTTAAGTATAGACATCATTGCAAAATAATAGAATTATTGAAATCACTTAAATGAATAGTTATTGCAACATATAAAAGATATCAAATTTAATATATGGAAAAAAATATATCAAAATAATAAAAAATATTTAACGATGAATAAAATAATGATTTTGTAACCTGCAAATTTCATGTATTTGTAACAGAATAAAAAATAGAATGATTGTATTTATGAATAAAATTTAATTTTGTAATAGAAAAAGACTTCCTTTCAAATAACGATGCTTTTGAAAGGATATAAATTACACAATCATAAATGAGTCAAATATTACCTTAAACCAAGCTAAATATTTAGGTTAACTTTGAGCAAACTCAATAATTAAAAATTGTTAAAAGTTAAAAAGTATAATAGACAAGTTTCATTATTTTATCCGTTTCTTGCGTCAACTGATATTTAAACTGTATAACCAGACATGTAAAATAAAGGCTCGCATTTAATTGGCCTATCGTTTTATTAGATAAAGGACGAGGGTCGTTAAGGCACAGTTTTGGCCAATGAATTTGGCTAAAAATGAAAATTGGCTAATATCTATTATTTTATATTTTTTGTACTGAATATGTCTATTAAAAGAAAATCCAACAGAATTTTTAGTTTAATAATTCTACAATGGTCACATGACAAATAGAAAATGTTTTAAATGTGAAAATACTAAAAAATTAAATAATTTGATGCAACATTTGATACCTTTTTGTCCATTTTCATATAGATCGCACAAAATCATCACAACCAAACTTTGCTTAATTAAAGATCTATCAAGTAAAAATGTTTGGTTAAAATATCTTTGTGATGTTTTTGTGCGATCATATTCTATTTTGAACAAAACACCTCCAAAATTGAGTATTTTTACAGAAAATGTTATATTCTTGTCAAAATAGTCAAATAACCCTTTCATTTTGTCGAAATGACGAAAAGTATACGAGAAAAAGTAATGAATTATTAAAAGACGATAATTAAACAGTATTTTCACAACAACAAAATCTAAAATTTGGGCCAAATATGGGGCTTTACGTACATACTCCTTTTTGAAACATTTCTTCTTACCGGTCTGCATAAGTCTCGCTTGCGAGATTCTCGTTTACTCAGAGCGTACATTCCTACAAAAAATTGGGCATACAAAAAAATTAATCATAGGAGAAACAGGTTTCACAACTCGTATAGGAACTGTGTATCGCTTATCAACTCTCGTTATATAATTTCAAAATAATAATAAACTCGCAAGATTTATTTTGAAATGAAATAACTTGGGTTGATAACCTGCGATATACAGTTCCCACGCGTTGGGAAACCTATGTACACATTCAAAAATATTGACACAAAATGATCTTGTTTTGACTCTAAAAATCGCAAGGGTTAAACGAACTATAGTACCGTAGTTCCATCTTTGGTTTGCCACATATAGTCATATTGCAACCAAGCATTCCGAAACACAGTGCAGAATTTTAAAAAAAACCACAATTTACAACAGTTAAAGGGCAAATTATTATGCAATTTGAAACGTACAAAGCACAAGTGCATGAAATTGATCTTTTGTCAAGTTTGACATATCAGTAATTGGCTATAAATTATCTTGATAATTGAATAAAAGGAACAAATTAATTGATTACATTCCTGACAATGACTTTTTTCATATTTCATTTATCTTTCAAATTGATAAAATGAATGCACGATTTTTTTTAAAGAAGACATTTGGGTAACAATTATACGGTACCAATCTATATTATGCTATGATCTGCAATACAAGGTTTATAAAATATCGATTTCAGTCATTCATTTCAAAAGAGAAATATGACTTCAATTAACATGTCAAGTACATGAGTATATCATGTTCATACTCAAGTTAGGAACAGTGAAATGAGAATATTGCACTGAGTGAGATACATTTTAAAGTTGAAACCAAATAAATGATATTCTTTTCATCTCCAAAATTAGGAAACAAGTTTGCCTGGAAAATCGGATGAAATGTCGTAGACACTGTGAAAGATAGTTATTTAGATACATTTAACTTGTTTTAGATACATTTAACTTGTTTTTTAGAAACATTTAACTTGTTTTTTAGAAACATTAAACTTGTTTTTTAGATACATTTAACTTGTTTTTAGATACATTTAACTTGTTTTTTTAGAAACATTTAACTTGTTTTAGATACATTTAACTTGTTTTTACTCAAGTATAACAACAAAATGAACGAAATACCCTTTCAGTTGTGTTTATAGATTCCACCCGGCTTCTGTATATAAAACTGCATCAGTGCAGGTAGGAGCCAATTGCCGTTCGGACGAGCTATTAATAATTCCAGACTAATAACAGAAGGATAATCGTAGACAATCTAATATTCATAATTTGTGCCTTCCACGCCCCTATTCTCTTGCAAATATCTTGAGTGTGCCTGAAAAAGGCACAACTGTATAATAAGAGAATATATACATTTAAAAGCAAAATGGCATATAACTACTATACTATAGCCGTAAGAGCACCCGCCTATGAAAAAAAACATTATAGGCAATTCTAACGTTACCATTATCGAACAGTCAACTTTCTTTGTTGCTTTCTACCAACGATTCGATGATCGAAGTCATATTTTAGACGTAAAGCATTGCGTCACTATATTTGGTAAAAAAAAATTACTACATTTCAGCATAATAAATAGTTTAATGCACTGTAAGGCTCTCCATATTTCCAAAATTTCATTGTAGGTACTCGTGGGACATACTATAGATAAATAGTTAAAACATGTGTTATTTTTTGCCAAATGGCATTAAAAAAATGGCTAGCCTGTCTTTTTCAGCTTGCCTAATGGTGTGGATATTTCTTCATTGTTGAATTACTTTAGGCAATCAAAGATGTTTGTAATTTGTACTTTTTAAAAAACTCGAAAGATCTGCTTCAATACCTCAAATCCGATTCTTTAAAATTTTGTACAAGTATTCAAACTTTTGA
>JARWCS010246823.1:0-13449 GCA_034783895.1 Geukensia demissa
CCATCCCTCGGCAGAGCCTCGGGATGGACATAGATATCTTAGCCCTTGGGTCTGAGACCAACCTATCTCGCCTTCCCACTGGGGAAATAAACTACATGTATATATCTTCTGAAGTGTGTTTGAGATAGAATTCGATCTCTTAATGCAAACTTAGAGTAGTGTGTCAGAGAAATATTTACTTATGGAAGTTTTCAATAGTGATTAAGAGAGACAAATCTACAGATCCCAAATGTATTTTTATTTGTATGAGAGATAAATTCACAATTGTGAAACTATAGCAAGTTTGTCAGATCTATATACATTGATCAAAATTCCCGCAGAAATATATTAAGATTCAAATTCATTGTTGGGTGCCAAACAGATTAAACTACATGTAAGCTTATAGAAGTGTGCCAGAAAGGTAAATCTACCGATGTAAATGTATATAGTGTGTCAAAAAGATAAACAATATAAATCTACTGCTGTAAATCAGAAAGATAAATATACAGATGTAAATATATAGTATGGTTTTTACGAATACGTCTTTTCTTATTTCCAGTAATAACAATGTTATAATGATTTAATAGATAACCTGACATTTATTGCAAATAAAACTTATATCATGGATAGAAACACCAAAAACTACTATAAAATTATCAAAACTACCAGTCTATGATAAAGATATCAACAACCATGGTACAGGGGAAAAGGAGCGAGCTGATTCGCAACATGTACGATGACCAGAAATACTCAAGGAAAGATTAAAGTAATCACTCCGGAAATTTTTCGATCGCCATCATGATTTGGTTGACCGATACAAAATATCTACAAATGACAATAGATATGTTTCCACTGTCGTGATAGCGAATCCGTTCCTATATCGGTTGTGACCGATTGCGACTATGCATAGGCTTTGTCTACTGAGTAACACGATAGGTACGACTAGTGGTGCAGGAGTTGCTTACCCTTCCGGAGCACCTTAACTCACTCTAGTTTTTGTAGGGTTCGTGTTACTATTGCTTTAGTTTTCAGTGTAGTGTTGTTCATACTTTATTTGTCTTTCATTTTTTCATTGGCCATGGTCTCGTCTGTCTTCTGATTTAGAGATTACAGTCCGCCCCTTTAGTATCTTCGAATTCCTTTTACCGATTAAAAATTGTTAATATGTGCGTGTTACTTGTCGTGTTCAGTCCATTTTGGCGCCAGTGTTTCGTGAATCTTTTTTGACTACACATACCGTGTTCCCAAATACCGTGTTCACAAATCATTCTGTATGTTGATATCTAATAGTCATCTTATTGTTGTGGTATACATATTAAAACTTAATTAATGGGGTTGAAAATATTTCTCCTGTTTTAATAAATATTTTTGAAATTAGGTACCCTACTAATCCTTTATATTAAAAGTATATGGTTGACATGTTTTTAACATTTAATTCCCATAAAAATTTTTACCGTGAAAACAGGTAAACCAAATTCGTTAATTGCTTGATTAGAAATATGTTTCTCGAAAACCGTATTCTATATAAACACTTCACAGAAATCTTATAGGACCAATATAAAAAAGAAATCAAGAATAATAGTCATCCCGTAAGAAAATCTATGACTCAGTTTACCAACCAGGAAACAGGCAAATATAACCTGCAATTCAACGAAAACGTCAGATACTATTGTTTTATATAAAAAAGATTTATAATTTTTCATTTGTATTTTGCGACATATCCAGGGTGCATTAATCATATGTTTTATATGACCCTGAGAATGACTTTATTGAATGTTTAATTTACAGTGGCGAAAAATGAGAAAAGATGAATGAACCCTGCTTTGAAATGTACCGACGCGCTGATTTTTAACGTGCTAGCTCATCACAGTGCACATGAAAACATATCACTTAAACAGATACATTTTCTGCCTCTGGACCGAACCGTTTATCGTCCTCAGCGGAGTAATAGCAAATTTCAGTTCTAATGTCTTTGGTTTGACCAAGTCGGGGATCAATCCCACAACCTTCCGCATTCGAGGTAACACGCATTTCATTACAACACCCAGGCGGTTACTTCAGAATGTACCTGTACTAGTTAATACTGCGTTACTGTGATGTTTCTCGAAGTCAGCTAGCAACCAATCAAACTTCACCTCAAAATATTATATGTCCACTCAGGGTTTAAAAGAACGGACGTCGACTTAAAACATTAACTATACAAATGTAGGTTATACAAGTCCATAAATCTGCTACATGTAGTACACACCGGATGTCTCTCCTTTTGCAACAGCATTACAACATTTCATTTCTCCACCCTATACAAGACTTTTAAAGATTCTTAACTAAAAAAACAAAGGCTAATGTTCATTTTCGTGCTGTTAAAACAGTAAAACAGACAGCAAACGCAGGTATAGATATTTGGTTTTAGGAAGAGACAAACCTTGGTAATTTGCCATTCTGAATCTTTGAAAAATACGAACAAAAGATGCGTGATTTGGTGGGCGTGTCTTTCATCAGACGATTGGCAATCCAATAGGAACCAACCGCGCGCCACTTCCAGCTGATTTACTTCTCTTTTTTCATATGAAGTAGTCCTAATACCGAGGCAGAAAAAAGAGAAAGTTGGCTCGATATTTTGGAGATTTTACGTTCCGCTACATAACTCTTTAATTCTTAATTTGATGACTATGTTGATTACCAGTATTCCATTGAACTTGAAACCAAGGTTGTACAGATACAGAAAGGACGGCTTCATACCTTGTCTTACATCTAGAAATTGACAAAAAGGGTGGTTTGAAAAGAAGGCTTTAAGACAAGAGATGACTTTAATTTTTAAATTGTAAACTTTCAGTTCATCTTTAGCAAAATTCTAGCCGCACCTCAATATATAATGTATATTTTCATATATTCAGGTAATATGGTACTACAGTGATTATACTTCGTATCAGGGTTTTATCATGTTATAGATGGTTGCTGCGTACAGGAAAGACATTCCTGGTGCAAAAGTCGTCATTACGGAAGTTTTCAGTAGCCATCATGACGTGATTGGTCGGTTCGCAATAACCATTTCACAAATGACAACAAATGTCTTAACACTGTCGTAATTAATTCCGTTCCTATGATTGAGATTTATCACCGCCGTAGACTACCGAGTAAAACTCGGACGCCAATCTGCTCTCGTTTTTATAGGGTTCGTTCTTTTTACTAAGATTTAAGTCTTAAATCTAATAATACTAATGGATATAAAGCATATCAAAATTCACCATACTTATTCAACATCGGTACATCTGTATTTTAGTCTTAAAGTGCCTGTGGTGTGTTTTGCATATTAATGTTTGTCTTGGCATTGATCTTGACTGTCTTCTAAAGATACGACTTTCGTTTCTCCTTTTGGTGAATTCCGTTTTTTTTGTGTGTCTGTTTTTTTTGGGGGGGAGGGTAGTATGCCAAGAACAAGGCCCATTAGGTTCTTATGAAACAAAGGACATGGGTCATTAGGTCACTTTGTTGGCCCAAGAATTCGACAAACAATTAAAGTGGCTATAATCTAGTACTACCCATTCTCCCATCTCCCACCATAAAGCATACATATTCTCCTTCTCTGGCAATGATAGTTTCTCCAACTTTCCTCTTAAATTTTGTTATTTCTACAATTGAGGCCAAATATGCGACTTACCGTAGCTACCCCCTTTTTTTACTCATTTTAGAATAAGCTATCAACTGCTGGCTAACGAGTTCATTTATTAAGGGCATTCATGAACCGCTGGATGCCTCAGATACAGATGTTCAATTTATGAATTGTGTTTTAATGTCACAAATAAGGAAAATAGAAGAACATTATATCAAGAAGCAAAGCTTATCAAGAAAGACAGAGACAAATTTGTCTGTAAATTAAGGGAGATGAATTGGAACAAATGATTTGTAAATATGACTTGAATATTTAAAGCCGAACATCTCCATCAGCCAGAAATACAGAAAACGATCAAACAAATATGGCAATCCAGTAAACAAAAATTTCTGAGACAGTCAACGCATTGAGATGACGACTATAGCGTGTATTGTTATTGGCGTGGCATTTTTGTCGATGCACTGTATGCCATTTATTGAAGAAGATCGTATTTCATGATATAAAAAAAATAGTTGGGTTCTATTTTTCGTATCCGGTCCACTTTGACGCCATCCTTTCGTGCATTCTGTTTGAATTGACACCTTCAATCTTATTATTGTTGAAGCTTGTTATTTAAATCTAATAAACGGAGCTGAAAATATTTCACTGTTGCGAAATTTGATATAGACATGGTCATTATCAAATAGATATAATGAATTTATCTGTAACATTAGTTTTATGAACATTGTTAATTGTTACGATGGCTAGGACGGCCTATGATCTAAATATCGCTCGATTTTTTTGTATGTATGTATAAAATATATGTCTTGAGACTTAAATATCAAGGCGTTTACGGAGTTATATATTCGATGGACGACAGTGATAATTTGAAGCAGAAACATATAAATACAAAAGAGGTCTGTATTGGTATAGAACAAATAAGATGTCTTTCCCTCGTATTTTGACAATTTTAAACATTCTTAATTTAAAAATACACGAATGGTTTATGTCTTAAGCTGGTTAGTAAGAATAAGAATTTTCAGTATCGAAAATGTCGTTATAATGGCATTAATAGGCATTGAAATTTAAAAATATAAGGTTGCTAAGGAATTAAGGTATTTGCTAAGGACTTTGAGGTTTGACCTTGACCCCATCTGGAAGGGCATATTATGCTGAACATCTATGTTATTCAAAGTTTCTAGTTTTAAAAATATTTACAAAAACCTTCATTTTGGACCAAAAACTAGTTTTGGGGCACTAGGTCCAATTACTTTGGACTCAATGTAATAACTGTTGATTTTTGTAGACACACATTTTCCCTATTTTATGTTTTCATCTAACAGGTCTTAGAAATAAAGATTCATATAATAAACATCGGACAGATTTGAATCCTTTGATGTCCACAGCTTACTTGAGCTCGAAATGTGTTTTCCACGAATAGGGAAATCGATAGAAAATTAAATCGAGGAAAGTTTACAATGCTTCCATCAAGAAAGACAGAGGCACAGTTGTGTGTAAATTTACCTTGTGATAAAAGTAAAAACTCCTGTTTCTGCATAAAAAGTGTTATTGTTGGCTCAACATACATAGTGTGGTACACATTAATTCTCTGGAGATTAATATTTTTCTTGCTTATATTAAGTGGCATTACTTTATTACTAAATTGTGATTCCGGCCTTTCGGGAAAGATTAAAAAATATACACATACCTACATGTGTTTTTCGCCCCATGTGCATACATAAATCGTATAAGATTTTTTTTAAAACTTCATTCATAAACACATGATCAAATTCAACAGATATTTTTTTATTTCTGATAGCGCAGCTTGATAGTTCTATATTTCAGTCACTTTCTTAAACCTTGAAAACTTGCTATTTTTGATATATTAATTTTCTTTATTATTTGTGTTTGTTTGATTGGGGTTAGAGGTCAAACTTTGGAAGAAGAACTACAACTGTCCTCCTAGTTTTATTATTGTGCAAATTTCAGTGTAGAATACCCATGTGAGAGATCAAAAGTGCGAAAAATAAAAAGAATTGACAGCATGTAGAAAAAAAATGACAAAAGATATTTAAAATTATTTGATGTAAATTATTATTTGATGTTTAGAGAGTGAATGTTGATACCAAATAAGTAAATAATTAAAGAACTTAAAATAATAATATGGTCATTAAATAAAAGAGTAGCATTGCTATTTATTGATTATGCAATGAAATAAATGATAGCTGTAGCCTTTGTATGATGTCAGAAAGATGTTACTAGTATATCCAACAAATAATATATGACATCGGATGACATCTTTCTAAAGTCCACTGTAGAATACCCATGTGCGAGATCAAAATGCAGAGTTCAAAGAGACATGACAAATTTGAAACATACTAAAAGATTAAGACGAAAACAAAAGGAACAAAGGCTTGGAATCCACGAATTCCTTTACAAAACAGAAGTGCTAAATTCAATATTTCTTGGTAAATACTCTTCTTGCTCCGATATTTGGTCGAGAAATAGTCGTCCGGAGTAGATCTTGAAATGATAATCAGCCCCGAAATTTGGCGCCTCAAAAAGTTCTGGCTTACACAATTATTTAGTATAAACTGCATTAGAAAACAAATATCTTAAATGAGAAATAAATAATCTGACCTAGTCGCTGAGTTCAGTCCCGATCAAATTCAAAATAGGTGGTACCTAATAGAAGAAAAGTGTTAATACAGTCATTAAATAGATGCATGTTTTTAAATTTAATTTTGCCCCACAGTTGTAATTACTGATACGTACAATGTTGTTTTACTTATTTTACTACAGCAACAACAGATTTTTTTTAAAAATGTATCACATTCTTATTAGAGCCATGATCAAATTGCGCTGTTATTAAAACTGACATATATGGAAATACAAGTTTACCAATGTTGAATAAGCATAATGATTTTTATGTTATATTTTAGAGAAAGAATATATATGGAATAAATACCAGACAGAAACGATGGTCTTGTCTGTCTTGACTTAACGATTTCTGTCTACCCCTTTGGTATCTTCGAATTCCTATTACCTACGTTTATAACAAATATCCAAAACCCAATTTTAACGTCTGAACATTTGTAAACATGTGCATTTCTAATCAGTAGAATAAGAACCAATTCATATAGCCTGGGGTCCTTGCTCACTGACTATCGGCAGTTGACTTTGCGCCGCGACGGCAAGCTAGGCCAGGGACCCAAGCTATTCCGTATTTACAGTATTGTAGAATTTTAATATGCTGCACATTTCTGTAAGTTATTGGAACAGGTTAATAACATAAATAAGAAGATAAATCAAGATAATTAACATAAATTTGCTTTAATCACGCAGTTTTGTTGATTTTGTTTGCGTAAGAAGAAGTTATTCAACAAATAAAACAAACGATTTAACACCTATTAGAATTACAAGTAAATTGTTGACCTTAAATTTAATGACAAATTATTTTTCATTTTGATTACAAAAATATAATGAATCCTCCAGTTGTACTATTTGATAAAAAAAATACAGCAACCGGAAATCAGTAAATCAACATACCAGTTATGTTGTTGTATATATGAAAAAATATCAGATTCATTAGTGCTGATAAATGATTTAAAACTGGGATCCATTTCCTAAATATAAAAACAAAGTGGGGTATTGTAAACTTCCTGTTGTAATTTCTCATAATAACTTTGCGCAATGTCAACTGCATTTTCCATATTGTCCGAGCACCATAACGGGAAGTAATGTTAGTATGTTATATAACGAATGCTCTAGACACTGGACAAATACAATTTGGAAAAAATGTCAGAGGAATTAACGTTAAAATGATGCCGCAATTAAATTTGTATTTGTTGCCTAAATGGTGGTAATGATTTTTTCCAACTAAATTAATTATACACGATTTAGGCTTATAAAGAATTAATAACCATAACATTAGATTATATTCTTAAAAGTGTCCATAGTGAAATACATCGCAAATTCATTGAGCTAGATGCTGTCGGCAGCATCGGTCATGTCTACAAATTCTTGCTCTGACTACTGAGTAACGCGACGATTGGGACTAGTGCAACAGGACTTGATTACCCTTCCGGAGCACCTGGACTCGCCCCAGATTTTGTAAGGTTCGTGTTTCTACAGCTTAATTTATAAGTGTAATGTTGTGTGTACCATTTTTGCCATAAAATTTATCAGGTTTTTGTATGGGGTTTAGGTTGCGATTCACTGAACTCATCAATAGTTTCGTGTCGACCATAATATTTTTCAGATCTCATGTTGTCCATAGCAGTCCATATGAAAATCAAACAGGACGTCAAAAACTCACTAAAACAAAATTGTTTTCAAATAAGACACTGTTCCTGTCTTTTGTAAATCACGCTTTGTACGTTTAAGATATAAATTGCATAGATTTTACATGAAAATGAACTTTTGGAAGAGTTATCGTCATTGGATTAGTTTATTTCTTAAAGAAATAAATGTATTGGTTTATCAAAAACACAAATCTTGACTAACATGTTGTAATATGTGTATGCAGTTTGAAAAACCATCTTTAGATCTGTGGGTTTCTCTCGCCATGTTTCACTTTTACAGTTAACAGTGCATGATTTGTGGTGGTTGATGGTTTTTAACGTCCTACACAGCAAATCAATGCTCTCAGTCGGACGATCCCTGGTGGAACTTATGGTATTGATTGAACTTGTGTCGTTGGAAATGTTGTTATAATTTGGCAAGGAGGCTCGGTTGAGTTGATGTATCTTGTCGACTTAAAGGTCGTGGTTTAAGATGTCGTCATTTGGTGGTGACTTTCTGTATCTTGTTGGATTTTTTAAACTCTACAAGGCACTTTTCAGGGCCACGGTGTCGAGCAGTGCAGACCGGTTCTGCTGTGAAGTGATTTTCATGGCTGCGTCCTACCTCAACAAACTGCAGCAAGGTTGGTTCCCAGTGGGTCACTGCGTCAAGGGAGATGGAGGGATTTTGTCATTACTTCATCACTCCACGTTGTACTACGGACGAAGTCCTTGCTCGGCATCACGTGTTGCTGCTTCGATGACAGCTACGTGACTCCATGATGACTGCAAGATTTATATCGGCTACTACTCAAATATTGTTATCAGAATCCGATTTTCAATGAACATACTGAAAGGTGACATAGAATGGAATGTATAGTGACAATTTGTATCAGAATATTATTTAAAATACAAAATATTACCAATGTTAAATAAATATGGAAAATTTAGGTATGCTATATGTACATTTCAAGGAGTAACCTCTCAACAGAGCATTAGAACCGAAAATCAGCGTTTGATGGTTGCGAATATTTAAAATACTTGAATGTTAACTTTTTGGGGGAAGTTACAGAAAACACGGTTGGACTTTGTATTCTCTTCCTTGACTGGAGGTTTTATCACAATAGCTAACAGAAGGGCAGTAATAATGGCCAATGTCAGATAGAAAATGACTAAAAAGTTGTCTTGAATATAAATTCAAATTTCGTATTTTACAAAATATATGTCAAAGCGTCTATTTCAAACATTTACTGCACATTGTACCTTGTGACAGCTATAAAATTTCCATTGCCTCATACAAAAATAGTAACGGCTGCATACACAATAACAATGTCACATAGTCATTGCGTTTGAAACATTTGATAATGTAAAACAAATTTTCTTGTAGTATGACTATTTGTTTAAATAACTTGTTACACGAATAGTGTTTCTTTAGTCTAAATCTTCAAGTTTTTCCTAATTGAAATCTGTCTATAATGTTCAATTAAATATGTCCAAGTAACCGAAGGCTTTATTTTTAGATATTACAGATATTGCCATTTATTTAGAAGAGCGTGTTTATTTCTGAAAATATAAGGACTTCAAAGAAAATAAAAACTGACAGTGGAGAACACCAGAACCATTTCAAAACAACCTCAAGAAACACACAAAATCAGTTGGGACATTTTCCAATTAAAATTAAACTACTAATGAAATCACCATGGTGGAGTTTTTTTAGCAACATATAACAGTGCATATATAAGTCAATTGTATAATACCCACGCGAGAGATCAAATGTGCAGAGTCCAAAGAGACAGGACAAATTCGAAACAAATTAAAAGGAAAAACAAAAACAAAAAAGGCGTGGCTCTACGAACTCCTTTATGATGAGTGGAATCAGGTGCTCCGGGAAGAGTAAATACTCCCTATGTAGTTACTATGTAACTCTGGCGATATCGGAGACGAATATCATTATATTTTTTCATGTCCAGTTTTTGATAATGAAAGAAAATCGCTAATGAGACATAAATTTAGACATAATTTTAGAAGTTTGATGAAAATGTTAGAGTCTATGTCTCTTTAATTTCTAGTTCGCTGGGATATATTTGGTCGAGTAACTTAACGTAGGATTATTAAGTGAAAAAAATCATGGATATAGCAAAAACTAAAATTACATGATCTAAATTTTCCATATTTCTTTAACATTGGTAATTTTGTATTCTAAATAATTTCTTTCATTATTTCACAGGAGTCCCTGGTAAATTCTGCTTCATACGGGTACAAAAAACAAGTCGGCTAGTGGATGCGCACAGTTTGTGCCCGTCGGAATGCCAGTGGTCTGTTAAAAATCTCGTCCGCCAATTTCTACAAAAATGTTGTTAATAAAAGAATCCAGAATTTTAAGAAAATCACCGTCACTGTTTTTATTAGAACAAGTGGAATGTTCTTTTACAAAGTAAGACATCTTTTTACCTAAACCAAACATTTATATCTTGGATTTCCATATCACCATCATTGTGTTTATTAGAAAAGGCAGGGCCTTCAGTTACAACTACTCTTATCGTCGTTGATTACGTCATCAACTGTATACTTCATTGTTCCATGTATGAATGAAAGTAGAAATTCATAAATTTTTACTGATTCTCCTATTTATGGTCCCTATTACGTCTGATGAAGGTAAATCCAGAAAAACGCTTAACACGCAGTTAAATTTGGCTTTTGAATATTAAGTATTATAATGTTGTAAGATAAAAAGGAAAAAGGGGGGATATGGAGTAAATATTCATGACACAAAAATCTCATATGACAAGAAAATTCCAAGCAAAGGAACAGCTAGATGTCGATGTTGATTTTGTCTTTCTTGCATCTATTCCATATTCTTTTTAAATCACATCGCTGTGGGTCTTTGGCCGTTGCTGAAAGTCTGTAAATGATTGTACTTTATACATTTTGGATGGCTGTCTGATATACAATCATACCACATCTCTTAGATTTATCAATTTAATAAAACTTCAAAATTTTTACTTACATTCTAGACAGTTAACGCTATAATAAGAGGCAGATACACAACCCATACCACAACAGAAACAACATGATATAACAAGGCAAGTACTGTTACAGTGTTATATAACATGAGGAAAGCTATTTATATAGTAATATCAGTGCAGCAGTTAAAGGTTCGATGGACCTTTAAAATTGTAAAAACATTTCATGGTACACACGAAAAGAAATATTTTGGATTTTTAATTGTAAAATGAATTCATATAAATGTATTGAGTGTTTTGGAGAAGAAATAACACTTTATGTTTTATTAAATAACGTATACAGGAAATTTGTGTTTATCTTAGTCAATACAGCATATAGGATTTTGGGTTGAGATTTTGTCTGTTTGATTGGGGTTTAACACCACTTTCAACAATATTTCAGTCATATCGCGGCGGTCAGTTTTACTGGTGGAAGAAGTCCGAGAACCCGGAGAGAACCACCGTCCTTGGGGAGGTAACTGACAAACCTTATTACGTGCGGTGGGAGTTAAACGCAACAATGGTATGGTACAAACTCGGGCGCGATCTTGGGTTTAGGTAGTAACAAGTAAAAATATCATCTGGCTTCAGGTTTAAGTTGTTTTAATACAAACAACTAACACCATAATTCAGAACACCACTGTTAAAAATGCCCGTGAATACTGATCTAAACTTTGTGAATTGTTTTACTGCAATATTAATATAGGTTAAAATCATTGTAACAATAAATATAAAAACTACTTATACATGAATATGAGTGGAAAAATGAAAACCGCTAAACCTGAAAAAAGTCAAATGATAAAATGATTTTTATAGGAGCATTGAGATGAGATTTGTGCGGATTATTTGCTTTTAAGGGCAATTAAAACAAGACCAAATTAGCAGACAAAAATCATGAAAGAAAATTATTACCTGTGACGGGTGTAGTTTTCTACGTCATCTTTCAGAAAAATTTGTGTTGATAAATCCTGCTGTCCTTCACATAAGTTCACTCATAACTGTCATTGTCACGTTTAAATACGTCCAACTTGTTGCGTTTCTCTCGGAATAAAAATCCGATATCATTCCTTCGATTTTTCTCTGCAGTAGCAAACAATGTTGTCAGTAGTATCTTCAGATTCAATCAGCGCGTGTTAAGGAGGAGACGACCAACGTGCTAATTGTTATTATTGCATTGTATGACGTCTGGGGAAAGACGTTAGGAACGACCTTTTCAAAAAAGAATGAAAATGTTAAAGAAGTTCATCATAGTTAATTAAAATAAATTGTTAAATTATTCGAAAAACCTTCACATCGAGAAATTATCCCACGTTATATTAACCAACAAAATTTTTAATGTTGAGTTTTACCTATTTGTATTAAAATCACGTCTACAACCCATTGTAAAGTAAAAGTTATTTATCCCGAGAGAAGCATGCTGCTACAATGTGGCTTCTATAAACCCATTACATACTACAGACGAATACATTTAATTTATTTCCAATATATGTGAAACCATACGCAAATTGATTACTTTCTTGCTCATAAAAATAACGGGGAAAGATATAATTAAAATGTCTTCATGGTATATTAAAACCTTACACCCATACAGCGGTCTACGTTTATAAATTTATAAGTACATGTAATATCATATAACAATAAAGAACTTTCAAGTTAATCATGTCTTAGAAATAAAATCAAAGTTGAGAGATGATTTCAAATTTAGATAAAATACATGGTCGAAGTTCTAATACAGCGCAAGAACATATGTTTTCAACATTGGTAATTTTGTATTTTAGATCTTTACGTCTTTATCTATTCTACATTTATGATTTTAACTTTGCACGTGGTTAAACGAGTGCTTCTCTGGATCTTTCATTTATACATCCAGTTGTTGTAAAATTTTTGTGTGCAGCGTCTTTGATGATTTGATATCCAATTGGTTTTATTTCTACTCAGAGGACTATAAATTAAAACTGTAGATTATAATGAAGGGGCGTCCGTTAGTTGATTGGTGCATAAATATTTGGCCTCCAGTTTTGCCGAGGATGTGTCAGGAAGAGAATGGGCATTAAGTATTTCCGTCATGGGGACAGTAGACTATAGGCAGCCAGTTACAAGATATCCAACCAGCATTTTACAGCGGTACTCAAAATCAAATTTCTCCACCCTGACGGTCCACTTTGCGCAGTCTACATTATCAGTTATCTACGTTTATATCCGTAAATATGGAGATTTTAACACCCTGCAGTGCCCGAGTACGCCCTGAGGCGAACCCAGCTACCCAAATATATGATGTTTATAATGAATACTACGAGAAACAAAGCCTACTTTGTTTTGCCGGTAAACATCATGCGCTGCAACGTAATAAGTAATCTGATGTCGACGTGGGTAATTTACATAAATAGGTCAGGAATTCCATTCATGAAGATTTCTGTCATCAAGACATTTTCATCAAGCAGTTGGATATGACAGTGATACAGAGAATCTAATAACAGAAATACAAGTGCTTTTACAGAATTCAGTTTCCATTGAAAATCAAGTGAATCGAAGTGTGGAGACCACAGTCATTCTACAGTGAGCGGGCACGTCACAAACCTTGCTAGCAACACCCGGG
>JARWCS010246931.1:0-21798 GCA_034783895.1 Geukensia demissa
GAAAGTCGAACAGCAAAAAAACCAAAGATTGAATGTTGTTCCAGACTTGAGACAGGTAGTGGACTGACTTGTAGATTAAAGTACAGAAAAGTAGATATGCACTCGATTTTTTTTTAAATAGAAAATTCACAAATTTATATACTAGTATTTGTTAATTTCAGCTACTTGTATGATAATACTATAGCCCTGAATTTCGCCGATCTTCCCGCAGTACTTTTGGATTGGGGGTTAATATTGTAGTGTTCATATTAATTGTCCGAATTTTTGGAAAAGGAAAGTTTTCATTAAATTTCGAAGGTAACGTAACAGTTCCGCAGCTGGTAAATAAGCAAATCGCCGAAATTTGATTGGCCAACCATAATGAAAATTTTCTTCAAATTTTCTGTGCAGTAAAATTTCTTCTATAAAAATGTTTTGTTTTTGTTTTTTTTTTCTATTGCAATATTAATATGCACATTAGGAGTCAACTTACTTACCAAAACATGATGGACGGGTTCATTATCATTTTATGAATGACATTTCGGGTGTGAAAGCTACAAGTAGCTTTTTTACTGTTTTCGTCAAATTTTACAGTTTAAAATATCTCAGCTGAAGTTTTGAATAGCGCATATGTTTTGTCATATGTTTTAGTCGGAAACTTTGTCTGCAGACTTCAGAATTCGTCGTAGTCCCCAAGAACATTGCTCAGGTAACATTTACTTCGATTTACCCACGGTAAAAACAAGATGAAATTCTTGTGAAAAAGTTTTTTTTTTCAATTTTTATTTCATGTATGACAATCGATTTTTATAAAACGAAGAGAATAAACTCAGAAGGTTATTCTTGAAACGATCCATTATATTTTGACATAAAAATTGTTTTTGATCGTTTTTATCCAACCTTTTTCAATCTCACAAAATCTCGTTACGATCTATAAGTAAATTTATAACCAAAATTCAGAAAAACCCATCCGAATAACATTAAGTGGACAAGTTTAATTATACTAACCTTAAATAAATCTAATATAAGTAATGATCGCACTTGCTTTATTGATTTGGGTTTCAAAATAGAACAGGTATATTTATGAAATAAAAATTATTATACAAGGGACGATTTTTCTTTTCCTATATTTAACTTTCCGTTTCTTGATGGGGTTTACATTTCACAACTAGTTCGATTTGTCCTTGATGCACCAAAGTTTCTGGTTAAATTGATCGAAATCTATATCCTATTGGTAAGTTGCAGCAGGGATACAGATATCACAAGTTTCTCTAGACTTTTTACAAAATTTTATTTAATACAAACATATGGCTGCAAATTTTGCTGCGAGTTTTGATACGACAAGGGATATCACATTTACTTTCTATGGAAACATAATATATAAAGCTTACAAATTACAAAATGATAACTTTTTTATCTCACCGTTCCGTTTTAAAAAACTTACCCACAAGGGGTACACATTCAACGCTGTAGTCAAGACATTTAAACTTGTTTTTGTTGTTAAGATATTAAAGATATTTATAAACTGATCGCATGCATAATTACACAAATATTAATTCATTTGCCATTGCATCAATATTTCTTCACGTTTATTGACAACACAATATATTTTTTGTAGTGAAGGTAGTCTCTAGTCGGATTGGATGACTTTGTGTTTGATTTTTATAGCTCGTAAATAACTGCTTTTATATTCTTTGGTTTTTTTCTTTTCACAACTAGTTCTGGGAGGGTTTGGTACCCATTAAACTAGTTTTAATCCACCTTATGTCTCATGAGCCTGTCTTAGGTCAGGAATTGTGGTCACAATTTTGTCTTTGTGTTATTGTTCTGTTACATGTAGATTTTTAATAATATTCAGGTAAGAGCAGTATCATTTTACGCATACACAAATTTTTATTCTGGGCAAAGTAGACGTTTTCACAAGGAGTGATATTCCATCCTTGTTGAAGGCCTTGTAGAGATATCTTGATTTGTTAATTCCTATATTTTTGTCGTAGTTGAAGCGCAGTCTCTCTGAAATCTACCCTATGTCTTTTCATTTCCATTTAGGACTAAAAGGGGAACTATTGGAAATGCCTTGGCGTCGACGTCGCGTCAGCGGTTCTTCCAAGCTTTATTTTTTAGTTAAATGGGGCGTTGTGCATCAAGTGCACTTACATTTAGGTGACCTTGACCTCAATGTCAGTTAGGATAATAATTTTTGACATAGAATATCTACTTTCTCACTGAAAGTTATTACCAAGTTTTTTTTTTCAAGATCTATGCAAAATGCAAAATACAAAATGATACTTGTTCTGATGTTTTATAGGTATAAAAGCATCTAACGGATGCAAATTTAGGTGACATTGATATAACAGTCAGTGAAAACAAACAGTTTCAAATTTAAAGATAGATATCTACCTTTAACTGAAAGTGTTGTCACAGGAACAATATTTGATATCTTATAATGAAACTTGTTATGTTGTTGCATCAGTAAAATGGAAACATCTCCAACGCCTATTTAAGTGTCCTTGAGATAAAGATTATTCAGTGGAAACAAAAAACAGAAAATGCGTGCTTAATAATAAAAGTTACATCAAAGTTTTGGTTTTCTTCGAAACAATACAAGATATTTGGATACAACTTGTAATTTATCTCAATGCGTATAGGAAACATTGCTCGGAGGCAAATTAAGATTAGGTTGAATCCAAGGTTCTGTAGGAACTTGATCACATCACAATGATGTCAAAACTTTTGTATTCTCAAAACTATTTTAATACCAGGGTGGGGTGAAATTTTAAGAATAAGATGGCAATTTCTACTTTGCTAATCTTAATTTCAAAAACTCTAAGATCCATTGTCATTTTAAAAAAAGCATTTCCAGTTTAAGTAAATGTCCTGGAAGACCGTCAGATCAGTTGTTTTTAGAAAAGAAATTGCAACCAATATCAAATGAGGTTCTTTGAATACTCAGTATTTGTTTTTGTATAAATGTTAATCCAAATATCTGCGATAAAGGCGAAATTAGCAGGTGGTGACGGCGGTATAATGTTTTGTTTTAGCCTCTGAGTTCTGTCAAGAAATATTGACAAAGAGTAGATTAGAATAACATATATTCTCTGTGATGTATATTTTTTCTTCATTTGAATAGGAAGTTAACCTTTGTAAGGGTGAATGTTTTCATGTTTGTGATATAGCTTTGTTTTTTAACTTTTTCCATGACGATTAAGATCAGAGGCAGATTTAGTAGTTACCGCACTGCGTATGCTTAATTTCAAGCTAATTTTGAAACAAGAGATACGAAAATCGCTAAATCAAGCATTGTTAAGTAGTAAATTGTAGCGGAAGCTGAAATTAAATGGTTGGAATGTGTTGCAAATTCCCTTGGAAAAAGTCTGAAATAAGTGAAAAAGTAGGTCGGCAAGGAGAGAATAACAATTAAAAATAATTTGAATGCTGGTCGTGTGTTGGAAATCCGTTTATACATCAGATATGTTGTCAATAAGAAGGTCGTTTATTTAAATAATACTTTCCAATGTGAATTTTTCTCAGATTTTGTGTTGTTATGGTAAATAGGTTTGGTTTCTATGGATAAAATGAACTTTTTTTTCTTATTTTAATAATCATTTGCATATTTTGTCTATAAAAACAAAAGTAATAACAGTCTATTCCTATATTAAAAATTCTGAGAACGGCTTGGTCAACCTGCGATTAAGCGCTGATTTTAAGGATGGTATCCGGTTCAATGGAGTGTGATAATATTCTTCAACGTTGATTGAAAGTCGAAAAGACTGATCTTTAATTATCAATTATTATATTATTTGAATTGTCAACTTTTTCATTTTCTCCAATCCATATAATTTCACTAGTTTAATGAAATTACCTAGATCTTCCTTGAGTTCAATTTTCTGCAGCAACTAAGGACCTCCTTTTTTTCTCCAAATCAAAATGAAGACAGGGTTCATTTTGAATAAACGAATTCTTAAAAATATTTGAGGTCCACTTTTCATTACTTTATTTTCATTTCACAAACTAGTTTAAATAAATTGCAGTTTAAATTTGATCTATAACTATTTACCACCTTGTTGGAATAATTTTTTATTTTCCTATCCATCCTCTTAAAAATCTGTCTGAAACTGCTTCTAAATTTGCTGCAGTATGATCCTGAATATTAACTTCATATTTCTGCTTTTTTAACATTTTCACAGATATATTCGACACAAGAAGCATAGTGATTAATTGATTATTGAATTCCATTGCTAAGATAAAAGTTAGAATTGTAATTTGCTTATTTTTTCTGTAGAAAAATATTTCAACTCACCATTTGAAAATCTGACTTTTTTGGAAGTTACAAATCCAGCCTTCTCTCTTCTACAAATAGTTATTATAATCCATGTGTAACAGACGACAAAAGAACAGACCGGAATTATCACGTTGACAAATACTTCAACAAGAACCATGGCCTACAAAGAATTATATATTATAACACTCCGAGGAGCTTTTTTGGCTCAACTTATAGAACATGGCTTATAACTATTTGTTTTTTATTGCAAAGACAGAGTTCTTTAAACGAAGTTATGTCACATTTTAAACCTAGGGGTTGAGAAAAATCTTTTTATGGGCTGATGGTCTTTTGTTAAAATATGTTATGCCGTCGAATGTTGGACACAAACAAGAACCTTCTCATTGGTATTATTTTTTTCTCCAGCCAATTTTTTTTTGCAGCCAAGATGAATTTAACGATTTCTATACAAAGTTCAAATTGAAAAAAATATGGAATCGATTTTGGCAAGCCGTATGCCAGCTACGATCCTTTAAAAGTGATCAAGGAATTAAAATTTTGACAAGAAGATTTCAAATGAATTTTCTATAGGATCCTAGGTTGTCATATCAGACCGGGATGATATGTCAATGGGACCACTATTTGACCATTCCGTAAAAGTTTGTTTCCATTTGGCCATGAATTTCAAACAAGAAGATTGAATTTCACATAGCATAATATGTTTAAGTAAGTTCGACTGTGACAAGGTCATTTTTGTTGAAGCGTGGGAAGTCAAATGCAATTTTAAATGTAATTCCACCAAATTGAATACGAAGTTTAAGAGAAGAATATGTTTAAATGTCCCTACCATATTAAAATAATTTCGTCCTTTCTGTTTGGCAGGAGGAAATGCTGAATACAATTTTGTACTGCAGTCCCCCAAGTACCATTAATCTAAAGTTTGGTTCTTATTGGTCAAGCAGTGTCCTAAAGGGTCATTTCTTACAGTCAGTTCGGCTGTGGTGGCTATCTTGGTAAGCTGTTGGCAAAAACGAATTTTATTTTGAAAGGGCACTCCATAAGGATATTGTGGTAAAAGTTTTCTTTTAACTGACCAAGCAATGTCTGGTGATATCATTTCAAAATGTCGTGCCACTGGTCAAATTAAAAGAAAACCTTTTCTAAAACATAATTTCCATAGGGTCCTATGTTTAAATTAGTTGGGCTGTGGCGAGTATCGTATGTTGCATGCGGGATATCTAATGCAGTTCTGAAAGTGGACAAATCAATGAATATTCTACCATACTAACGTTCCGATTGGTCAAAGTGTCACAGAAGATAAGTCAAAAAATTTTTTTTACCAAATTTAAAGTCTAACTACCAATGGATTCGAAGTAGATCCTCAAATCACAGGTACCAGTTAACGACAAAACCAATGTGAAGGCAATATGTTACATAATTGTTTGTTTTGGGTGAGCTATTTGACAGAAAGTGATTCTAATTCATTGATTCTATTCTTGATAGAAGTCAGATATATCATGACCATACAATAGACGGTATTAATCTTATAATCATAAGTTATGATTTAAAGCGCCTTTTAATTGTGATGTTACGCTGTTTGCTCCATCCTACAGGTGTTTCGGGTTACACGGAATATGACCAATCAGATTAAACCGCAGTACCTCTGCCACTCATTCTGCCACTAATTCAGGAGGTTCTGCTTATCCACACTAGTTAAATGATTCCAACCAAAGTTTTAAGGGCATCATCAATTATTTGTGTGATTTTTGTGTTATGGTCTGGACTTTGCCCGTTGTCGCAATGATGTTTTTTCTTCAACTTAGGATTAATTTAAGATTATTTTAGAGGGCTTAATTAAAAGGAAGAGCTTATCAACCATAAAGAGTGAAGAATTAAAAAAAAACAAACTTTAAAGCTTGAAAACTGAAACCGATCGCGAAAAAAAACACGTGTGTGATCTAGGTATTATACCGGGAGATGCCTCTTTAAAAAACCCAACGAATTTTTCATTGTACAACTTGATCTAAAATTTTTAATGGGATTAAGATTGACTATACTGATTGCAACGAAAAATTTTCATAACCCATTTATACCTAGTATTTCTGATGCAATGACCTCACTTTACGACCAACCAAACTCAGTGTAAGACGACTTAATTAGATACAATCATTATTTGTTAATCATAAAAGCTGATAAACTGGACAAATCCCTTGTGTACGTTGATTTATATTCAGTTTACATTCATGACCGATTTTTTTACCAAAAGTAATTTCACTGCCCATCTGTTTCAGTAAAACTAATACTGTTTTTAGTATCAGGGAAAACTAGATCATACATGGTTTTAAGTCCGAAGAGAATTATAGCTGTGACAATTATATAGACGTTTGATTCAAGGTTGTTTAATGCAAAGATATGTCAAAAACTCAAGGAACATTATGAGAGACATATTCAAGTATACTTGATTGTTAACATACCAATTGATGCGAAAACTTTGTGCTATCTTTTCTCTAAGTAGCTTTTATTTTTATAAAAGTTCTACAGTTTTACAAATAACTGAATGATATGTAGTAAAACCTACTAATTTCTTGTCAAAATACTATGCCTGCAATCAACGTTTCGAAAAATATTGTGAAGCGTCCACCCAATTCTCTTTCTTGCAGTACCGTTCGAACTTTTTACTCGAGTATTCTTAGCAGATGTGTAACAATAATATTAAGCTACAAAACAAATGTATGTGGCGCTTTATGTGCATCTTTGTATTATTAACAAAGATATTAAGCAAATCAAACTACAAAACAAATGTACGTGGTGGTTTTGTGTATGTTTGCCTTTTAAGGAGGTTGGGGTGACTAAATAAAAATCAATAGAATTTTTTAATACAATCTAAAAAGTTATTCAACAAAATATAATCAAATGTCTATGTCAGCGAAATCGTTTTCAAGCAACGGGTTGTTCAAAATCCTCCATTTTCTGTTTATAGGGAAAAACTACATTTTTCTTGATATAGAGAACATAAAACGATAGAATACTATAATAAAACCGGACAAGATAGCTTTTATCATATATTATCAGAAAACGAAAAGAAAAGTTAAGATCACTGATCTCATTTCCATATATTAATAAATCTATAATTCCATAGTGCATTCCTCTATAAAATAAAGTCATTGGAGTAACCTCCCCTGGAAATGGCGAATTCCTCAAATGTCGCAAAAAACACTTTATTCTCTTTTAATGCTTAAACATGTTAATGCCATTATATAAGTAATTACAAAATATTAATCCAGGATTAATTTTGTACAAGTATTTTCTTTTTAGAACTAATATTTGCAAATATAGAAAAAGTCAATACCACAAGTTTGTGGTCCAAGATGGCGGAAGACACCCGAACCTCCTTTAGTGAATGTTCATTATTTTGATACTGGAAACAAGTTATTTTTAGAAACGAATAACAGTGTCAGTAGAAAATTACTTATTTTAACTATCATTTGTGTATCTGATATAATCTAACAGAGACTGGCAGAAGTATCGCTAATGTCGACACTACGATCTCGATAAAAGATGTGGGAAATTGGCTCTTGGTTTTCATTTTTTTTTAAATTAAAGCTACTTTCAAAAACATAAATAAAAGAGCCTTTTGTATTTTTTTCGTATTTACACTGTTGTTGACATTTATCAAAAAAATATAAGTCGTTGTTTTAATGGTTTTTTTTTTCTTTACTTACCTTAATATTATTGAAATGATGAAAGCATATATTTCCTTGTGTTGTACAATGAAATACAACGTTACAACCATATGGTATAGCCAACACCATGGCGAGAAACCAAGCACCAAACACTAATCCATATTTATATTTCTTTCCAGTTTTTGAAGCAGAAAGAGGTCTAATTATAACGAACAACCGGTCAATGGTAAGAACAACTATTAGAAATGTCGAAGCATAAATTGATAAATTTGCACAATATCCATACAGTATAAGACATGAATATTTCTCCCAGTTCCCCAGGAATCGGTCAAAAATGCATTCAGGCATTATATATAGCAATCCAACACATAGGTCTGTAAAATGAATAATAAGAAGATTAAATATAACTACTAAAATAATTCACGGACACTTTAGTTTGCTAAGCAGATATTGAAGCTCTTATGCACGAAAAGAATGTAAACTTTTATAAAAATTATATATCAGTATCAAAATATTTGAAGACGAAGACGAACTACAGAATAAAATGTTACACTGTTTTTGTTTTCGTAAAATCTTCATTATCAACTGATTGTATGTTTAAACAAAATCGTGAATGTTCCATGGCGTAAATAGACTTAAAGTAAAAAAAATGCAAAACTTTAGCACTTTTCCATGATCTTATGAAGTTTATTTTTTAAATGCTATTCTCCATGTAACTTTCTGTTTTCAATATCAAATATCTAAGAACGTCGGTCAAAAAGCTTTTCAAATTATATAAAAAATTATCTTGTGTAGATGAAACTTTTTATATGGAATCCGAACTGTCTTTCAAATAATTATACTTGGAGTCAATAAATATTAAATTGTATGACATGATTTACCCCCAAAATAAAGATTCAAACACTTTGAATTTAGGTAAGTGGTCGTCTTCTTTTATGTGGTTTTCAACGTTTTGTGCTATTTGGGTAAGAGATTTTGGTGTTTTACCATAAGTAAACTAAGTTTGTTCATGTTTTTTTAATAATATCTCACTCTTATTGCATTGCAATAAAAGATAATAGTTTTACATGATTTTGCAACATTAATAATTTCCTACAACAGCGGGCAACAGATACAAAATGTCTTCAACAGGTCAGCAGCCTCTAAGTTGTCTGACTGCATGGTCGTGGCTTATTTCAATTAGCTGATCGTATTACGAGGTGTCAGTTCTTTAACGGTAAAGGTAAAACATACAGTGATAGACAGTTATTGATCTTCGGACAATGGTTGAATTTGTTTAACCCTAAAACCGAATTGGTTCATTAAGCAGATCGGTCTTCGAATTAAGCAAATCAACCATTGCACTCGAATTTTGTATTCTATTTCGCATGAAACAGCTTACCTGATATAGCCAGGTGGTAAACAAAAAATTCCATCCGACCTGGTTTCATCCGACCTTGTTTCTTCAGCCTGGACAACATTATTATAAGGGTTGTGTTTAGAATAATTATGCCAATACCTTCGATTAATGAAATCCATTTTGTTATATGCTGAAACATACAAATATATCAATTAATGTTTTATTGCAGTTTTTTATACACCTCTTTCGATTATCTCTTTCAAACCGAATGGCAAAACAACTAATTCCATAAAAATGAAAGTGCCGAATTAAAGCAAAATTACTTTCATTATATCTTTAACATAAATGTACAAAATACTACTTTTGGTTTTACGAGAATTATTTATTGTTTTTAAACTATGCTGTAAACATATCATACGAGTATGAAATTTAAAAATGCTGCCTGTTACGCAACACTGAAGTTTTATCGGAGTGGAAATTTTATACAACTTTACATAGGAATTCATGCTTATTTAACTTCACTATCAATAGCATCATTTTGGGAGGACCATCCACTACAAGGCATGTTAATTAGCTCACCAGATTAAAACGAGAAGAAATTGGAATAAATTGTCAACAGTGTTCAATGCTAAACTGATTCCAAAAGTTGCGGTAATCTAGAAGTTTCAGTCGGCCAGGAAAACATATATTTTGTAGAAGACTACCCAAGGATCATTCTCACAGAATATCAATTCAATAACAAATATCAAGGAATATATCACAATATCAATTAATTGATGTTGTGATATATGTGATTGAACAGAAGCCTCAGTTAGACACATTACACAATTACACTGACGTGCAATCAATACAAATAAAAGTGAAAATATATATCTTAATATTAAAAAATATAAATGGTTAAAACCTATAATTTTTTAGACATAAGGGATAAATAGATCATACGTTGTATAATAGTTTTGAATTAATTAATATACTATTTAAGAAACATCATATCAAAACATTAAGCTAAAAAATATTCAACAAAAAGCAAATTTTTAACTCTATATTGCTTTTGTAGGGAACAGGTAGTGGGTATACTAATTTGCAATTTTTACATACTATTTCAAATGTTCTAGCCCCCCCATTTATGCTTTAAACTATTCCAAGTTCCTTCCCCACTTTTCTTGGTTAATTTACTCTATGTTCAAAATCTTATTAAACGCTTGTATGGTTTAAAGTCCCCCTTTATCCTGTCCACGATCCAATCCAATCATCTATTTCTGAATAAATTTCGTATCCCTGTTTTGACTTTCTTCAAATTTGCAAGAATAGCACTAATTTCTTAATAGAATTCAACATGATTAACACTATTGAATTGATTCTGAAAATCCACATATTTATTTAATTGATTATTCTTTGAAACTAGATTGATTAAAATACACCTATGTCATGAAGTGTTTCTTTATATGCTCATTTCTATTGACTTTATTTAAATGTACAAAATTCATCATCTGTACTTTTATACGCGAGCTGAGCAATATGGACGGGTACAAAATTTTCTTCCCTATAATTCTTAAAATAACACATTTTTGGACAGAATATATATAAATATCACTCCATAAGTTGATAAATGTATTTCTCAAAAGGACGACCAAGGTTTAAAGTTTAAAGTAGCTAGGTTTTTGAAAACAAGTATTTTAATAGTTGGTGGCAAAAGGTTTTCTCTTAGTTTTTTGTAGGTTATGTAGAGACTTTAACGTCTCTCAAAGGACATAACTAAATTATAAGGATTCCAGAATGAATCTTCAACTGGCCTTTTAGAATGTAATTCATCAACAGTTGAAAACGCAAAGACTATTTTGTATCTCGTTTAAGTAGGAATAGTTTGTGAGTTAAATTTGGCTACATTTTTTACTTTTTTTCATCCGATGGCACAAAACCAACAATTATTCATGTGGCAATGTTAATAGTTTTATATTTTTACAATTAATCAGTCATCTACTATTGACTGCATTGGTATGGAAGGTCATTATCTCTCCTATCTTCCAGCCCAAAAAGGGGAATTTCATTATCTCATTTACAACGATGCTTAGGATATGTAAGTGACTAATATTTCTTAGCTTGTTAGCTGATTACAGAAATAATGAAAAGAAAAAAATTAAAGCAGTAATTAAACTGGAGTTTGTTTGTTCACCTGTACTTGGTCAATCAGTTCTGTTATCTTCTTTGTGAAAAAACCGCTTTAACGGTTATTGGTAATTTCTACTGTTTTATCTTGTTATCTGTTTACTGGAAGTTATTTTTATTTTTATTAGTTTTCCCCATTATTGGTTATATTAAAGTTAAGATGATAAACAATAATGTGTGTGAAATGGCAGATAAAGGCAACAAATTAAACATTGCCGAAGATACTGAGCAATACGAACCCCAGGGTTGAACTCAGATGGAAGCATTTCTTGTACAACTAGTTGACAACCGTTACTTTATTCACGCGAAAATCTGGTGTATTTAGAGAAAAGTTAAACTGCAGATTTTAAAGTTACATTTATAAACCATAAAAATTACCAAATATACAATCAAAATCGGTGCATGCGAAATCTCTAACACTACGACGTAACCGAAAATAATAATTAATGAACGGAAAAATAAACGTAATATTGTTAACAAAACAATACTCATTACTGGCATTTGTGAGGTGAATGTATTTTGAAGCACTTTTCTTTTATAGGAAAAACTTTGAACCTTTGTGTTTTGAAAATCAAAACAAAATTGCACTAACAGAAAATTCAGTTTTTTCAAAGTTTTCCAGTGCAAAATTGTGGTTTTTTCAACTTAGTTCAAAGGTTATGAAATTGTTTACCTCTTCGTTGCTTGGCAAATTAAAGCAGTCGTCGTCAACCGTAAAGTTGATTGTTATATTATTCACCATGTTCTGTTGTTTTAACCCCTGAAATTATATTCATCATATAGTTACGGAAAATGTGAATACCTGCAGAAACTATAGATTTAAAAATTTTCAAATATTGATTTCGTGTAAACATATGTAAATTGACCATGCTCTTTTTATTATTTGGATGATCTGTAGTTAAAATATTTCGGGGTTTTATATGATATTCATGTTAAAATACCTATAGAAGTAATGATGAATGTCGGTAATCTAAGAAACATTTATTTACATCTTATGGTCCCATCTAAGATATTATCACAGATCCAATGAGTGGTTTCACAATGGATATAGGTTAAAAAATGTAAAAAAAAACATAGGACATAAACAATTTGCACTCATGATTTAAGAATTTACCGTTGACATGATTTTATACATCAAAGTGTATTTATCTATGGTCAAACATTAGGACTTCATTGTTGGTCTTTTCTTAATAAAATGGTTTCTGAGGGATATTGGAAATTAGATTAGTCATTGCTAAGGTGAAAGTCACAAAATGTACTCATTAGCAACCAAAAAAGTATTTGTTTATACATAAATTAATAACTGTAAAAATACAAACAACAGTATCATATAAATGTTTTGAATTATCTTCAATTTTCGGAATGTATTCATCATTGAACTTGCAATAACTTTTGATTATTTAAAATGCCTTTATTGGTGATACCAACAACATTTACAAAAGTCAAAATATGCAAGATATATAATTGATAGTAACTTCCGGTTGAAAGTGTAATTAAGAAAGCTATATGTTGTGTTGATAGCTGACATCATACTACAATTTTATACAATGTAATATTTCAAATCTAATGAAGCTTCTGTAGTAACAGATAAAGATATATGTGGAGTAGCAGGTTCGTATCTTGCTATACCATATAAAATAATAACTTCGTAAAATATAATACTTGCCTAGCCACACCTGATAATGTAATAGTCTAGTCACACATGAAAGGAAACCATGTAAATAATTCTTATTCAACCATTAACAAAACTTGAATAGATGTTAAAAAATGTAAAGAATATAGTTCAATCAATGCGCCATTTTCCTCTAAAGTCATTACCATAATATTAAACGCTGTTAAACAGTGGTTTATTTAAGTTTGCCATTGCGGAAAAGTAAATTTGAGCGATTGATGATAAACCATCGGATTTTCTTTGTCCGATAACTTTATTATACCAAATACATTAAAATATTTATCCAAAAATATGTAATGTATTTGAAAAAGATCAGATCTACATCTTACATACGTTTATAACAAATAATCAAAACCCACGTTTAAAACCATAAGCCAAATATAAAGATATCAATCAGGGAATTATAAAATCACACGGTTAGAAAGATATGAATTGAATCTGTCCTACATACATTCCAGTACACCCAAAAAATAAGAGCAAAGAACTTAGGCACGGGGATTTTTTACTACCTCCACAGAGCACAAGAAAAAAATCCGTAATAATATTTAAGAGAAATAATAGGAAATATATGCCTGAAAAATACGACCCACAAGTTACATACTTTTATAAGATAAATTTAAAAGCTAAATTGATTGAACTTAGTCTGAAAATCTTTTCAGGGCTTGTCTTATTTGACATGCTAGTAGCTAAAATAGTCAAATCAGTCTTCTCTAGTGACATTAAAGGAACAAATGAATTAAACAGTTCATGACATAATGAACGCGTATAAGCCAAATGTAAAGATAACACTCAGGAAATATTACAATGATGCAATGAATTATACCTTTTCAAGATACATTTACATTTTAGTACCCGAAAAGAGCATACACCTATGTATGCATGTAAAAGGAAAATATGTAGTAAATATTCAAAAGATTGCACCACATGTTAAAAGGATGTACCGAAGTTTCAAATTTCAAAGGTCTCCAAAATGACTTTAACTTATTATGACGAGTTCCAAATCCTCTATTAAAACACATGTGTACGTGTATTTTATATATTTTACTACATTATTGTTAAAATTATTTTAAGGAATATTGACACCAAATGTCTCGTTTTTTTTTTCAGTTAAAAAATTAAGCAAGTCGCCCGTTGCTAGAGAGTGTAAAAATATTGGGAATTATCTTGCAAGGGGTAACATTCGCCTTGGTTTGAAGAGGGTTGAATAATCAGGAAACAGACATTGCAGGGAATTGTTAGTTGGAAATGAAAATTTTGTATTTACATGTAAGTATTGGATGGTGCGCAATATGTTATATTTATCGCATTTTTTAAAATGAACATTACTGTATATTTAAAGACAAAATATTGCATTTACAGGCATAAAAAATTAATTTGAATTTCAGGATACATTTTATCATGGCACTAACATTTATATCAAAAACTACATTTTGTCTAATGAAACCATGTCTGATTTATAATTCTGGATATGAGATAATAGCCTTCTAAATACTGAATATGTGCAGGCTGTTTTCTGTACTTTATGAACTCCTGTACTTCAGCAGTTGCTTACCCTTCCAGAGCACCTGAACTCACCCTGGTTTTGTAGGGTTCGTGTTACTCCTGCTTTCGTTTTCAGTGTAGTGTTGTGTGTTCTGTGTTTGTCTTTCATTTCATTTTGTTGGCCGTGGTCTTGTCTGTCTTCCAACTTAACGATTTCTGTCTACCCCTTTGGTATCTTCGAATTCCTTTTATTTCTATTTTAGCACAGTATTATGAATTATGAATTCATAATAGCATAAAGTCTTTTGGCACATAATATTTATTACAACTTTTCCCAGAAAGAACATGATTGATCGCATCCTAACAATGTAAACTTTGAGTTTTTACAATTCAGGGACTGTACATTGTTATAAGCCTTTAAGATATATGAATCATAAATATGTAAGATATTTAAACGAAAGAAGATATATGATTCATAACTATTTAAGATATTTAAAAGAAAGAAGATATATGATTCATAATTATTTAAGATATTCAAAAGAAAGAATTTGTTTTATTTTTTATTTTATTAGATTCCTCTTGTGCTGTGTGAAGTTAATAAAAGCTTCTCTGTGCTTGAGGTCTATGCCATCATTTTTTTTCAGGTACTTGAATGTATTTAGGAATACGGTATTCATCTTTGCAATATTTTTATTTGTAAAATTTCCTGAATGTTGTCTTAAAATTTAGCTTACCGGTGTTCATAATGAATTGTTTATTTTATTTGCTCAATGAAGATAACTAGAAATTCTTGGGGTTTGATTGATCTTACTGTTTTGGCCCCTAGCGAGTGATGAAGGTAAATCAAGGGAAGAGCTTTACACGTGTTAAATTTGGCTTTTGAATTTTATTTTTATACAAATGGCATATGTGAATAGTGTCATTCTTGCATATATTCCATATTCTTTCTTAAATATATACAGAAAAACACAATTGCAATCTTACATAGGTTTTAAGAATTTTCAAAGCCAAATTTAACTGAGTGTAATACGTCTTTCTGGATTTATGTTTATCAGAAACTCTTGAAGAAAAATGTAGAAAGTCAATTAAAGCAATTTGAATTTCTTATTACATTCATGGACCAATAGAAAAATACAGTTCATGACGTAATGAACGCTGATAAGCCAAATGTTAAGATAACAATCAAGGAAATTTTACAAATTACCCTGTTGAAAAGACATAAACTTTCTAACAAACATTCCAGAACCCAAACATAAAAAGAGCAAACAACACAGATATTGTCCTTTAATTAAAAAAAATATTGCCTTTAAAATTAGTTCATTTTAAGTAACAAAGCTCGACCCTATTTAATTAGATCACTACTTAGAAGGTATCTTATTTTACGGAATGTAAATCGTTTGCAATGCTTGTCAAACCTTTAAAGCCATTCTGACTGACTTACGATCATGTTGACTGCACTGCAAGTCCCGGTTACATGTAGATATCCCACTGCAACACGATTCGCATAACAAATGTTTCATTTCATTTGATCGACGACCAACTATGTTAGTTGAAATACCATTTCCACACACCTATATCATTACAAAATAATATATTAGCTTTTGTTTTAAAACAATACAGTTTTGAAAGCCACTTTTTGTCTACTCTTCCTGTTTTTCGCTATAGCGAAAATTATTCGGTTATTACAATACAGTGATGAATTGTCATGAACATTCTTCCTGAAAATGGGATTAAGTGGGATTGCGGGATCATTTAAGTACCAGTCTAAATATGAATCAAGAAAAGTGATTTACAAATAGTTAAATTTTGAAAACAATTTCATTTGCATACTTGTTGTCCATTTTGCTCGCTTAGCCTGTTTATAGAAGACAGAGGTGACATGGAATGCATTTCTCATTTCAAATAGGGAGAAAGCTCTTAATTAGGTATGTAAATCTGCCAGGCCATATCTCAAGGGAACAGGCAGTTTTCCAAAAGTGACTCATTTTTCCAAAGTGCAGTTAAAAGATGCTTTGAAATTTCCGAAATATAAAACATGATTTGCTTGAACCGAAAATTTACCCTAGAGGTTGTTCAAATCATCCTAATGCAAAAACGCTCGCATAATTTCAACTTTCATTTCTGACATATCATGCAAAACAATACTGATGGAGTTAGGCAATGATTTCTTTTTCAGTTGTCAGTTGTTTCACTGGATATATACATGCTATAATCAAATAGTTACACAAAATCAATATTGCCATGCTTTAAAATAATTTGAACGTGCCCAAAATTTTAGGTAAATAATAAATCTGGTATCGTTTTGGGACTAGTAAACTGAAGATATTAAATTAAAAACTTAATATCTGTATTTTATTTAGAATCTGGTACCTAATAATCGTATTATCTAGGACTAGACATGATGGACGTCATTCATGTGGTGCCAAAATTAAAACAGTTTGTACCATTAATGTAGCAATTGTGTTGCATCTTTTTAAAAATAAATAGGATAAAAAGATTTGAAGTAAAGCGGAAAACAGAGTGAAAATATGAACGAGAAAGCCTAAAATCTGTTGTTCTAAAATGTGAAAACATTATAAATGTAATAGAGAAGAGACATGCCATGCATTGGTTGTATTACAATAAAGTATTCTAGTATCGTCGTTTATTGCTGAATTGTCAGACTTGCCTTTCCTGAAATATATCAAATGACGTTTAAAAGAAATTTGTTTTATTTCTGTAAATTGCTAACCCTTCTAAATCTGTATTGCACCAAAAATTTGTCTCTAACGCTTGATTCGGCTTCCTTTTTTTCAATTTGTTTAGATTTTTATACTTCTTTGTCTTTGTTTGGATCTTGGACTTCTAATTTTTTACTTTAATGCTTCTGATAAGAGGTTACGCCTGAAAATACGCGTGCCTTGTATCAAAGTATAGCATATCTACACTACTATATTTAAGTTCGTTATCATGAATTTTTCAAATCATATTTCATTTGCACAAAATATTTTCGATTGATTTAAAGCCTTTTTTAGCAAAAATAAAATTCTCACCGTTAATTGTTTACATCCCATATCAAAGCGTTCATGATCCTTTTCTGTTCGGTATTTTTGAATATAGCAAACCTTTTAAAAATAAAATGGACACATAACAGAAACAAACTAAACTATATGCAAATACAAACGTGTCATTCAAGTGAATGATTTAATTCTATTTTATATAAATCTAAAATGAAATGATAAATTATTGTATAGTTAAATATATATCCTTTGTAGATTTTTTAGCTTTATTAACATAATGTTAGCTGTTTGCTAGGTGTATGGATTCCTTTAATTTTGCTGACATCAATTTTCGAGGATTTACTAACGAAGGCAATTTTGTGGGTTGGTAAAGAAATTTTAAAGAAACCATTTTTTCTGCATTTCTATTCATTATTTTTTGCTTATGATCGATATTAATTCTGTACTTCTCGCAAAAGATAATTAAAACCACACTTCTAGTGATTTATCCCTTATATTTGTTTCTGTCTTTTTTTCTTCAGGGGATCGGCAACATTAATGTTTGTTATTTTCTTAATTGTTCAGTACACAAAATACACAAAAAAGTTAGTTCATTACGAATAATACACTTGGTCATAAGTATGGAATATTGACATTTTCTGAGTAAAAAATTCAACTTTGGATACCAGCATGCAAAAACTATGAGCCAGAATGTAAAAAATCTTTACGCATATGTCATTATTTTACTTCAAGCTAAAAAAGTGTCCGATTGAAGATTTTTGTCCGATAGCTAGTTCTATGAGATCTGAGCCCACATTTTTGTAAAAAATTTTAATTTTGTATTCCGGATATAACCCTTTCAATTTTTTATTTTATCCAATTTTATCATTTAACTATCCTCTAATATCAACCTGCAAGCATTATCTGTCATTTCCTTATATCAGTTTTGCTTGACAAAGTCTAGCCATATCTATTTTGTGGCAGATTTTAAAATTATATAAAATGTTTTACGTTTTGATTCAATTTAACCTTTATGGTAGACAGAGGGGGTCTATATCCTTGAGCCTGTCCTAATTGATTCAGTTGTATAGTGTTAATTGATCTTTTATGGAAAGTACGTGCAGATATAATTTTAATGTTAAGAACATACCTCGCCCAGCTCGCAAGTAGTTTCATTTATGCAAACGTCTGGACGTTCAACTTCACTGCATGTCAAACATTTGAGGGTTTGGTTGACTGTAAATACAGATAATATTGTAAAGATAGCTAAAATCAAATAACTTATATGCAACTAATCAACTGCAGGATAATGACAAAGCAACAGTCTGACCGACTATATAAACATATAACACAAAGCCTCACAAATTGAGGATCGATTTTACAGCAAATTGAAAACTTCCTCTCTTTAGACAACTGTTTTAGAATTAATTTCTAAAATGCTACCATTGAAGCAAAACATATACAGTAACGACCGGTTATATACAGGGCTTTTAATTTCCTAGGCAGGATTGTCATTGAGACATCCATTTATTTACAATATTTTCATAAATGATGACACAACGTCCAGTATTTCTCTTCTGGAGGTGCCGCCAAACTTTAAATTTATATGCTTTCTGCAGTAATATGATTTCACTTACCTATTACATTATTATTACAGGCTTGTTCAGAATTACAAATGTTAGAGTCGTTACAGCAACGATGACATTGCATATGGCTGTGGTCTATGACGCGTTTTCCGAAAGTAACACCAGACATATGTTTTTGACACAACTGAAAAAAACAATAAAATTAATATTGTATTTCAAGTCTTTTTAAACCAATTAGATTCCATTCGTTCAATCTTGACACACATCTAGATGATACAACAATAAATAAAGGAACTACATCTAGATGATACAACAATAAATAAAGGAACTCGACGTCAAATTAATATATTCATGAGTTTATTTTGGTAAATTTTGTAATTTGATGCAACATACGAAACCATTAATTTCACTTGAACTATAAGTATCATGGGCTATTATCACTTATTGGTTATGTAATACATGTATGCAAAATTTATCAAGATTTCTCAATATTGGTATTGAAAATGTCCCAGAAGCCTGTTAAAAAAAATTTGAAAAGCAGTGATAATATTTGATAAATTTACGCGTTTTATATAAATGTTTTCGAATTGTGGCCCATTCACTATATCAAAGCTTGAAATACTAAACTTTGAAAACATGATAAAAAGTTGAGCCAGCCAACATAATCCACTAAAAATTTGCGCAAAGGCATTTCAAGATGTAATATTCTACAACTGATGATCTAAAAAAATGTTGAATATTAAAAAGTGAAACCTGAATTTTCTAAAAAAAATTTATTAAATGTCGCATTATTACGGAATACAATTTGTTTGTCAATGTATACTTCACGGAATTCCTGAACAAAACTTATACGTGTACAATAGCTGTTCGACTGCATTAGTAACATGTTGTGCCATTAAAAAAAAAACAAAACAAATAATCTTGATATCATGAATGGAATTCAAAGAGTCACTTCCTACAACGCTACTATATATATTAAGATGGCATTAAGATCCCCATTTGCATATACACTCAGCATGTCTCATGTAAAGTAAAACATATCTTCCTTTCCTCCATATTTTGAAACTTGGTACAGGGGTTGATGCAATCCAGATTTCTCTCATCAATAATTTCCTTAACCAAAATAGTTAAATGATATGTGGAAGAAACAAACATGGAACACATTGGTTTCTCGTCTTTTAGAAGTTATTTTTCCCAAGAGGTTTTTGTACTTAACCTCCCTCACATGGAACTGGATGTTTTTTTCAGTCTCATCTCTTTATAGTTACCTATTTAGTCGACATAATTATATAAAGAGTAAGTTCAGCTCGAACGTAAACAGAATAATACAAACAATCTGATGAAATATATTTTTGTCTTTTAATAAAAAAACATACCTCCTGATGTGTACAACCGAAATCATATCTTATTATGTTATCAACGCCTTTATACTTTTGGGTATAACAAACCTAAAATGAGAAGGTAATGGTTAAATACGTAAATACATAAATACCAACTTACTGTTTTATGGAGCTACAAAAGCACACGTACCTTTTTAAGATTTTATTTACAATAACAGCAAATCATATATCTTCCCGTAATGCGTTGTTAATGTCATTAGATAAATCTTGCCACTTGTTCCGGATTGGCTCAAAAGCAGTGGTGCTTGCTTATTTTTGTAACTCAGGTTGTAACGCACTTTCAACAAAAACCATAAATAGTACACGTGAAACGCAATGTCAAAATTACGCCGTTTTCATGATTAATTTGTAAACGGTGTATTCAAATTATCTATGAAAATATTTTGTAAATATTAACGATGAGTAGGTATGCTTTAACTTAATTAAACAACATGCGAAAACCCGTAACTAAACTGAAGGAAAGAAAATTTGTGTTTATCATTTGATCAAAAATAAAGGTCGACGAGAAAAAAATCGTAAGGTAAAAGGAGACAAAAAAATATTTGGGAGATAAATTGTTTGTTTGACTGAGGTGTAACGCCACTTTCAACAATACTTAAGTCAAATCTCGGTGGTCAGTTTTACTGACGGAGGAAGCCGTAGAACCCAGAGAAAACCGCCGATCATTGACAGGTAACTGACAAACCTTATCACGTTCGATACGAGTTAAATGCAAATTGTTTTTGTATGGAACAAACCCAGGTGCGTATTGGTGATAAGCTAGAGTGATCTGTACAGAAAAGTTTAAGTCTACCTAGAACTACCTAAAACACTCGAACACCCAGGCCCCAAGGGGGATTGAAAACAGTGCTTAAATAACTACACGCGAAAACTGCAGCTTACCTACACAAATACTATGAAAAGGAGGGTCAGTTCAGATGCGTAGGAAATAAGTAGCTGATTAGCCACTAAAAGTACTAGTTCTATAAGTTGTAGTATTAAATCAGGTGGAAGATGAAACTAGTATATAAATGAAAAAGGAATTCGAAGATACCAAAGGGGCAGACAGAAATCGTTAAGTCGGAAAACAGACAAGGCCATGGCCAACAAAACGAAATAAAAGACAAACATAGAACACACAACACTACACTGAAAACTAAAGCTAGAGTAACACAAACCCTACAAAAAACCAGGGGGAGTTCAGGTGCTCTGGAAGGGTAAGCAACTCCTGCTCCACTAGTGGCACCCGTCGTGTTACTCAGTAGTCAAAGCC
>JARWCS010247043.1:0-13448 GCA_034783895.1 Geukensia demissa
ACAAATTTCCAGAAAAAAAATTAAATAGAAAATATTGCTCGCTCGCACTCTTTTTTCCACAAAAAATCCGAAGATCAATTTATTAATTTGGCTTGGCCTCAGAACACTTCAAATTTTGAACATATAGAATTAAATAACATTTTAAGTATACAGAATTAGCAATGTTGAATACAAGTGTTTCATTATGTGCTTAGTCTGTATGTCATCCTCGTGCCTAACGCAAACTAGCTAAAGGCATGAAGGCATAATGTTTTATGACAACAGATCCCAAACTAGTAAAAATTAATACTTGCCTTAATCAGTTCATAAATCAAAACCAAATTATCATTATTCTCCCCATTTAATAAACATATAAGGATATCACTTTGGTAGTGGAAAATTTGCATAGCATTTCTTTAAAGCCCACACGATTGGCACGATAATAAAAAATGTTTTCCCTCATCAACCCCGAGGAAGCTGCACCTAATTCGATTTTTGTTCTGTCGGGGAGAACCCTAATATCGACAAATCTTTTAAACTATTCAAGTCTTACAATTAAATTAGTTCACACAACCGAAGAAAAAACAATAACTTAGAATAATGCAATCTGATAAAGTTGAAAGGACAGAGAGAACAATAGATAAAATAGGAAAGTTCATAAACAATAGCAAAAAACATCACACAAACAATAGAGACTGAGCAACCAAAGCTACCGTGTTATAATAATGACAGTAATATTTGTATAAAACTTATTTAACAATAGGATGATGGCACAGTCATGTTTTAAAGATATACTCCAAATGCATTGGTGTCACAAAATTACTTGCTTCAACAATAACTCTTCCTGGATTTCTGTACTGTAATATCATTTATACATAAAATTATTTTTTCTCTTCAATCTTCGATTCCCTAATGTAAAATGAAACTTTATAAATCAATGATCTTTAATAATACAATAGTAAGCAAAAACCTAAAACTTAAATTGATTTCTGATGGCATGTGGATGTTGTTTTTTTTGTGTTTATTTTATTTTATGTAACATAATCCGTCCTTCTTTTTGAAATTCGGAAGATGTGTTGAAGGACTGGTGTTTTTTGGATATTCCTTTCAATAATTTTTCTGAGATTCATAAAATTAATAATTAAAACATGAAAGGAGGTAACACATTTCGTCGATAGGTATGTACTCAGACTAACCCTTTGTCAAACAGAAAAGTAGCTTGCCTCAAGACATTTGTCTTATGTTGTTATACAGAAAAGTAGCTTGCCTCAAGACTTTTGTCTTATGTTGTTATACAGAAAAGTAGCTTGCCTCAAGACTTTTGTCTTATGTTGTTATTTGAAGTGTTTCCTATTGTTATGGCATCAACATTTACAGATAAAATAAACAAACTGCTCTGTCGTCTTATGATTAATAGTTATTGTGTCAGACAAATATGCACATTTTTGAGCACTATTAAATGAAAAGAAAAAACCCAGAAAACTCCATTTTTAAAGAACCAAATACTTACTGCAAGTCTTCATCAAAATACCGAACGACTGGCCGCCCTTTCTCATCATCAACCAAATGTGCTAAAAAGAATAGATTTTATTTCAAATTAACATCACGTGAAATGAATCCATTATCCTGTAAGCGCGATACTGATATTACAGTTATCATCAACTACAAGCATTTAGCTATTAAATGAAACTGGTGTACAAAAATTCGATCTCAAACAAATGTTTATTACACTTGTTTTAGATATGTAATATCATTGCCAGGGGAGTTAGCTCTAATAAATTCATTTTATAAATGGTTAAACAGTAAATTTATTTTTGATCAGATAATAAAGCAAAAAGGTTTCTTCAAATTTTGGTAAATGCTATGGTTTTCCGTTTAATTGAACTATATTGTTTTTAAACGTTATTTACTAAAATACGATTTCTACATATAAAACTTCAAAAATAAAATGATACAATTCCTCACAACCTGTATATTAAAAACTTTTTCAATGACATGCACTTTTGACTGTTATTTTTAAAATATTTTATGATATAAAATTTAAAAGAAAGAATATGGAAATTACGCCAGAAAAACACGATGCACATCTTACATACCTTTATAACAATTAATAACGTTTTGAATTTGATAAAATGGTATCGATTTAATTTATAGACTTCAATCCCCAACATTTAAAAAAAATCGTAAAAGAGCAACTCTTTCTGTATTATTCTGTGCTTTCTGTAAAGTCGTATTATTTAATTTTTGCATTACGTTTTACCGTCTTGCTGATGTCTTATATGTATATTAATAATCTTTCATTCTTATGTTCATTTTTACTTAAACGATAAATTTGAATTATAATATAAGTGAATGTCCCGATATGTGCCTGTAATGAATCTTTCGATCTTTTTAAAAAAAGGAATAAACGGTTTCAATGATAAATATCGCAGAACAAAAACTAGGTACTTCAAACATCTTTTAATATTATGAAACAGCAAAAAAAGATTTTTTTAAAACGTAGATTTAGAGGTATTCATCAAGACTGATGTGTAGTGTAGTTGTGAACTTAAAACTCTGGGATTAAAAAACACAATTGTGATACACATGCAAGTGATTTCAGGGAGAAATATCTAGATGCGAGGTGGGAGATCTAAAAATGCATAGTCCAAAATAAAACAAGATAAACTGGAAATAAACAAAAAGGGTAAGAGGAAATATAAAGAGCAAAAGCCATCTGTCCCGCGGGTGGTACCTGTCTTTAAGTTTTTTATCACGTCGAAACCGTGATTACTTCAACATACAACATACAATACCTAAATCATATAGATTGCACCACCATTAAATACCAACTTAATGGGTTAACTTTTAATTAAGAAATTGAATCAATGATAACGTTAATACAAATAAAAATTAACCACTAACTTTCAGTACTATATTCAATATTTGTTTTCTTCTACTACTTTAAACAAAAACACATATCGGTACTGTTTTGAAAGGACAAAGTGTCAATAAAACTATTCGTATGATGCATCTGTAATAAGGATCATCACCATTTTTCTTCTTCGTAATTAATTTAGACTTATTTTTGGCTAGAAGATTTCCTACGTTAGATTCTCTGATCGCAAAGACAATGCCTGTCACAGCAATCAAAGAACATGCAGTATAAATAGGTCAAGCAGTGCCAAGGACTGTCAATTCAATTACACACCTGAAGATAATGGTTTGAGAAAAACAGGTCTTCTTGAAGAATTTGTTCAAAATCTCTGATTTTCTGATTTTCAAATAAATTATCTGATTTCATGAACATTAAACACTTTCGTATGTTCAATAATTTGACAAAAATCATTAAATAAAATTAATCAATATAGAACTTTAGACATATGCTCGTTTTAAGGAGTACAATTCAACCCTTGTTGAATGGCTAAAGGAGACCTTTAGATTTTGCCATTTCAGTAGCTTCTGGTTTACATGGGGTACGTTTTAGACTTTTACTTCATATCTGCCATTTTTTCAATATGTAAAAGCAATTTATAATTAGTTAAATATACATGAAGTTGAATGTTAAACGGTTTAAAATAGACTGAATATTTACAAGAAATATACATTAACATTCTTTTGTAATAATATACCTGTTCCTGTTTCAAGTGTCTTCACAAGAGTTCTTATCCTTGGATGTGTTGATGGAATCAATTCCTCTAACTGATTCACAGTGATATCTAACAAAGCAAACAAAGGATAACCGCTTATTTATTTAGTACAATAATCTGGGTTTCTCCAGATATGTAAAGTTTTGAAACCATAAATGGATAAGGAATTCATATAATTGGCTGGTTGATTGATTGCAATTTTTATTTTTAATTCCTCCGCGAAAACAATCAGACAACTGTCAGCAACAAGTTAACCTTTGTTAATGTCTTTTTCACAATTAATTTTGAAAACTCAACACTTTTAAATCATTACTTCCTTGTATTTGAAAAACTACACCACCCGCAATTAAAAGTTCATCAACTTCATCAGATGTGACTGGTCCTAGCAAACCTTCGGCAGACAATACTATCTAATTTTATAAAAGACTTCTGGAAGAAGAGGATTATTACAGAAGGCTGCATCGACGCGCACTGATCATCACAGTCCAAGTATAAATGGCTTATCACTTTGGTTCAACGTCTTTCTGTGGAACAAAACAGGAAGCTGGTTAAAACACTTAATTTTAGTTTTCGTTATAAAGACGTTCTTTGCAATGAAAAAAGATTAGTCAATTGGTCTGAGTGGCTGATTTATTGTAAAGTTATACGCTTTATTTTTTATAAACTATATAATTTTACCTATTGTTTTGTGGTCAGTTTGTGAACTTTTCTCAGCCGTCCTGGTCTGAAAAAACCTCTCTGCAATTATCCAGTCTTCTGATTTTTGTTTCTTCAAACATTTAGTTCTTTCATCCATGGATAAAGATTTTCCATCTATTGTAATACGAATAACAATAAATTTACATGGGGTATTTGCATGTACACTTTATGTTGTAATAGAGGAAATATCGTATATTGAATTTCTCAAACAGTGTACATTATGTGTGCTTTATTGAAAGAAAACATCTCCCTTAATTTAACAAGGATTCTTGCAGGGTTGCTGTAGGGAAATAACATAAGTAAAATATAATTTTCAGATTTTTACTTCTCATTGTAGCTTTTAGGAACTTTAACCATGAATACAGAAAGTGAAAAATGTTTTAATAACATATTTTCAAAAAGCATATTGCCTCTCGCATGAAAGAGAATTCTTTCTCTATTGAGTATCTGTTCCAATTACTGGCTTGAATTGCATAAATAATTGATTTTAAGTGTCGCCGTGTATAGTTAAATCAATTATCTTACCGCGCTCAAATTTTCGTTTCTTTTCAAAAATTTCTTGTTTTGGTGCTCCAATCGAGTCATCCTCTAATGATCCAGAACCAAATGAGCCTAACATCGATCTTCGACCTTTCCAAGCAGGGTCATTAACTAATTTGCCTCTATCAGGCGAATTGGAATTTCTGTTTGGAAAGACTTCATCCTCAAATGAGCTTCCATGACCAGAATCTAAACTAGGTCGACTGTCTCTATAGTTAATTCCCTCCATACCAGGTGTGAGACTTCCCATACTTGAAAAACCGGAGCTTGAACTTGATCCTGATCGCGTTGTTCTTTTTTGAGGAAACCCGAAATTTGGACTTCCTAAACCTGAAGTTGGTTCAAGTGGAAGTTTGAAACCCTGTTTTTGTTCTAATATCCTTTTTGTATTGTTACACGAATTTTCATCTACGGTATATTCTCCAATTTCTGAATTAACCGATGATTCTTGTGATGATATTTCCACTTCATCTTCTTGAAGTAACAACGAATCGGTTTCTTTGTGTTCTTTTCCATCACTACTGATTGAACTTGTTTCAGATTGACTGTCTGTGGAATCTGAATCTTCATTTGATCCTTTTGTGTGATAAGCCTGAAACAGTTAATTTTGTTTTATTCCATCTGAACGACACCATGAGGTAAGGTACACTATGATTGATTGTTAGGAAAATCGTTGGTTTTTACTTTTTTATTTTATTGATTTTTTGTATTAATTTTTAAAATTTCGCTGTAATTTTTTGAAGAAGTTTACTATTTTTCAGTAAAATTAATTAAACCATGACAAAAACAAAATGAGTTACAAGACAGACAACGACTTTAAAATAGTTTTTAAAAATATATCATAAGATCCTAATTCTTTTATATATTTATTGAGATTGTTAATATTTAAAAGAGGCATGTGCATGTTAGCTGTGTTATGTTTCAATAAATCGTCAAGAAAACAATATATAGTATGACTGAATACGAGAGCTCCCTATGATTTTTAATCTGGAAAATATTTGTAAATAGATACTTTACCGCATAAAAATTAACAGCGTCTTCGTGTGATTCTATGTCATGACGCTGTTTCAATAAATGCAGATGGTTTTTCTTGATTTTCCCGAAGGCATCATGATCACTTGGAAGAATATCTGGATTAATCATTTTCTTAATTTTTTCATAGATTTTTATGCCATCATCCACCAAATCGTATACAGTATCATCACCTCGATCGTCTTCGGTGCTATAAAATGTATTCTTGCCTGAAAAAATACTGGGTATAACAGTAAAATAACAAACATAATTTACTCTGTAAAAATAGTTTAGTTTTTTATTCAATATTTTTCTTTATATGTGTGAGGATTTTATTTTGGCTTCTCATTTCTCGCCGTATGTGATTAAGATTTTTTTGTCGGTGATATGATAATGTTATCCACCTTAAACAAAACTTACTATATAATTTATTGCTTAAAATGAATTCAAAAGATACCAAGGGGCAGACAGAAATCGTTAAGTCAGAAGACAGACAAGACCATGGCCAACAAAATGAAAACAAAGACAAATATAGAACACACAACATTACATTGAAAACTAAAGCTGGAATAACACGAACCCTATCAGTCTTTAAAAGAAAGAATATGGAATATATGTCAGAAAGACACGATCCACATCTTACATACGTTTTAAACAAATATCAAAAAGTCTAAGTAAAATGTGTGTAAAGCGCTTTTCTGGATTTACCTTCACCAGTCAAGCTAGGGCCAAAAACAGGAAGATCAGTAAAACTCATTTCACAATTTAATACTTTATATACAGACGTCAGTGACTGTTGTTGTTTCAATTTGTAACATATTTCATGTGTTTTATGTACTTATAATTTATTCCATCAACGTAAACGTGACAAGCGATCAGTGGACCTGTGTTCAGGTTAGATATCGACAACAGTATTTCAAAAATAATAAATGAATTACAGAAATTAGAGGAATAAAATTTCGCATCATCAAGTGAATGATGCAAGATTTTTTTCTCCAATGTGAAAAGTGAGACACTCAACTACATGAAACGTTTCCAATCTACTAGAGAACGTAGAAAACAATATTTATTTTTTTTAATTAGTTAATTATTTCACACCATTTAATATTTTTTCAATATTTTCACCAGTGAAAAGAGATTTCATTACGTTTAGTCTTTCACTTTTCCGTTACGTGTGATAAGAAATACATTTATACCGTGTCAAAACATTTTTATGTTGTAAACGTCGTGAATTTCAATTTAGCAAACGACAACTGACGACGCTAATTATATAAAGAATAAAATATCATAATTCAGGTACTCAGTTAAGTAAAACACAATTTTGCCAGTTCTTGATGTTTTCATGGTTTTAGCTTGACTTAAGAAATGAGATAACTAATTGTTCACAATGTCAATTTCTAATTTACCAATTTATCTTAGATATGCAAGCATTTCGCTGTTAAGGGTATTACATGGTTAAAAATCACATCTGAATACTTAATAACACGTAGGCTTTTTCTGAACAAAGTTTGTTTCAGATAGAATGATAATATTGAATATACCTCCAAAACCAGCGATCTTCATTCGAATAAGGTTTCCTTGAGCATGTAGAAGAAGTATTTCCTTTCGACTTGGTGACGTATACAGTGTTTTCACTATTTCTAGGCACTCTTTATAGTCTTTTTCGGCATCTGAAAACTGCTTCATCACAGCTAAAACATCACCTCTACTTTTCAATTTTTTCACGTAAATATCTGTTCGTTCTAATTTTAAAGCTTGTGCCACCATTATACTAGTTTTGTAGTGTTGTAATGCCTTTTCCATCTCGCATTGACACCTTTCCTTCTCTTGATCTCTTCTGTGCTGTACGCCTAGTCGATAATGACAAGCGCCTATGTTTGCATAATATGTGAGCGTATTTTCGTTTTGTGTTTTATTTTTGCCTAAACTGTTTAAAGCTCTCTCGTGCATTGCAATAGCTTTTTCAGGCTGGTTATTGCGATATTCTATACACCCTATGCAGTTGTAAATGTCGGCTAAATACAATCGCGTTTCGGATTTATTACAAATACGCTTTGATTTAAACAATTTTTCTGCTTGCTCAAAATAAATCTTCGATTCTACTAAGTTTTCTTCCATTGTTAATAAGCCTTTATTGTACAGCATTCGTCCTTGCAACAGTGATAACTGCTGTATTTCTTTGTTGTTTAAGCTGTCTTCAGAAAATAAGCTTAGCTTTTCAATTAAATGATCCATCTTTTCAACAATATCATCACAAATTTCTTCATATCTTATCATCGCAGAAATATGCTCTACCTCCCAGCTGTACTTTGAGAGTGGATATTTTTCACTTTTTTGACACATTGATTTTAAAAAGGATAAATGGTGATCTGGATTTACGACCATTTGAAAAACATAGCTTCGTCTTTTTACTTCTTCTGTTGATTTTAAATCTTTCATGTAGGGCAGTGTCAAAAGACTGTCATATTCTCCCATTAATTGCATGTATTTCAAGATGTGAATTTTTAGTTTTTCAGATTTTTCTCTGGCCTTAAGCACATTTATTTCATATTCTTTGCCAACCTCCAGAATCACTTCATCAAAAAAGGCCAAATAATTGCATTTCGCATGCTTAATGGCATGAGTCACATCATCGTCATTTTCTCTTTCTGTCAGATATTTATAAACTAAAGGATGAAGTGAATATATTTTTTGCTCTAGTAGATTGTCATCCAATTCGGATTCAGTGTCGCATTTATCTATTTCATCTTCGTAATCCATTTCAAGAAGATGTCTACTTTTGAAAAGAAGAAGTTTAAGCTTTAAGTCTCTATAGTTTTGGCTGATATTTTCCGTATTACCATAAACAATTTTGGATGCCGATTGCAAATCAAATTTTGTTGTCCCAAATACTGAAAGCTGACAAAGTGTTGATTTCCATTCCATGAGACTTTCATATGGTTTTCTGAGACATTTTTGCATGTTAAAAACAAACGTTGGAAGAGCACCAATTGTTTGTTCAATAACAGAAATGATATCAGTAGCATCAAGCGAATTGTTGATCAAGTCGCACAGAACACGCAAGGCAAAAGGACAGGAGTCACACATACGAACCAGGCAGTCTCTCTGGCTATCATTTCTGATACCTGCCTGAAATATAACAGCATATTAAATATTTAGTCTTTTCATTTATTTTCTGTACAAGTTGATGTATATATGTATATATATAAAGATCAAGTTGATATTCAGGATCAAACCTGACTCTACCCGGTATGACGTTAAAAAAATGCCACAAACTTAATGTACGTTAAAATTAATGCACAAATATTTTATATTTTACGTAGATACGTTTCACTAGGCAAAATGGTCTTTCATGAATAAAAATCAGTTTCATCTTGGAAGAGCACACAATATGTCTGCATAACGTGGATTAATTCCTGAAACTGCATTTTTACTTGTTTATTTCTTTCCTCTCTTGTTATAATTATAGATTATTACATGTCATTTCCCATATCAACCCAGGAATTATCCCGAGACCCCATATCGGCCCCGGGATCTTTAGCCCAAGTAGTGATACCAGGGTTGATTTGGAAAGTAACATCTAATGATCTATTAATTACATATTTTGTCCCAAATTTGTTATATAATAATTCTATTTTACATTCATTTGAGATATAAATATATTTTAATAGAGGAAACGGCACATATGTTGGTAGCCTGTCAGTATAGTCGAAAACTACAATAAAACGTGACGTCACAATTCTCTCGGACCGCACGTGAGGGCCGATATGGATTTACAACGTTAAATTCCATATCCAACCTGAGGGCTGACAATTTAAAATCCATATCAGCCCGGGGGAGGGGGCAATATAATCAGAGCGAAATTTATTCCATATTAGACACGCAGAAAAGAACTTATCTTTATTAAATATGTGAAAAAATAATACTATCGGTTTTTTTTTTTTCGTTTTTTTATTAGTATTTAGTGGATCTTTTTATTTTTCCATTACTATTTTGATATGCTTAATTTCAAAGTTATTACGGTTAAATTGACAGTTAAGTTAAAGAAATAATTTGCAAAATTGGAACTGAGAATTTTAATTACTTTATCAAACAATGTTTTACAGAAATTTTCTGCTTTTGTTTAAATTCTGATGTACTTAAAATACCGAAAGGCTTCGAAACGTATTGCATTTAGTATTTATCCCTGCAAACGGATTTGGCCTCCTATTTCGATTTGTGTGTATTTGAGTACTTTTTAACTTTCTGTGAATGTTTTTGTTGAGAGGCAACTACTTGAAATGTACATATTGCATACATTAATTAACAATATTCATTCAACATTGGTATTTTGCAGAGCACCAATTATACATGTGTTGTATATCACGACATGCCCTCTTAAAGTTTAAAAAGATGATGCGTCAAAATCCAGTGTTATTGTCTTTTATCAGATTTCATAAACCATTTAAGGAATGGTAGACAAAGGAAGTTCTTTCATATACTCAGATGGAATCCCAGTTCATTTTACTCACCCGACTTCCCCGTTGCGTACATTTATCAACTAGCTTTCTTGCATTTTCAAGATCCAGCCTGTTAACTGTAATTTTATTAAACAAATATTTTAGCTCTTGACGCAGTCTTCTTGTAGATTCATCTTTACTTGTCATCAGGAAGTCCTCTTGGGATGTTATGATAATTCTAACCTGATTAAAAAGTTGCATTCAAATAAATTAGTAATTTGTTTAACAAATTATTGCCTAAAATAAGCACAAATGCAAAGTTTATTTTACAACTATGACAGAAGGGAAAATATTTATAGTTTAAAAAGAAAAATCAATTCACCTAGATAATGTATATGCGCCTGTATATGTACCACGGAAATATGCAATGAAAACTTGAAAGATGTCAATCATAGTAAATAGTAAAATTTGTAAACAATAAACCCATTTTCTGAACGATTCGATTCCAATCCACCCCCAAATGAAGTGTTTGTAGAGAGGATGTGAACGACTATGCCGACGGCTGATGGGCGCATAGTGATGGCAATAGCTGACCTCACTCTTTGGGGTCAAGTAAGTTCAAATACGAGTAACTTATAATAAAAAGATAATCATCAAGAGCATAAAATAATATGCATTAGTAATATGTATTTTTTGTATTACTTGACGTCTTCACAGTATGTTTTCAAACCAGTGAAATATTCGCTAGTATTTGCTAATGTTAACCATCATTATCATTATGAACCGGCGGTTTTAATATTTAAGTTCCCTATTCTAATGCCACCAAAAATTTAAGTAAGTTTCCCAAATTATTTTGTTTAAGACATTTATTTTGAACAGTTTAAGTCATTTTTATCTTAATGCTCGTTACAAAATGCCGTTATAGAACCCTGATTGTACAACAGCAGTTACTATCACTATTGTTCAATGGTCTTTCTTACCTTGCTTTCCGGGCTCTCTTGCAGTAAAGACAGAAACGACTTGAAAAACTGTAGAACTTTAATTTTCTCACAGGGGTTCAGGATAATATCTTCTAAGTTATCGAACAGGAAAATTTCTGTTTAAAAAATTAACATGCGTCACTGTCTTAGTAATCGAATAAAGTTAAAACAATAAAAACTAATGAGACAGCAGAAATAAATTTATTAATAATTAGCTGATTGAATAAACGTATATAGTAGTATGTACAATAAACGCAATGTCTGACCATTTCCCCCACTAAAAAAGAAATATATTAAAAACAAGAGACCACTTTACTGAATGCGCGGAAGTAAAAGGATACTGGAAAAAATTACATAAGTAGTATATACACTGTTCGATGGCTGATTGAAAAAATAGTTAATATTCACGACATCAAACCGAAGATTGCATATGCTTTGAAACCAAAAAGAAATTTTATTGAAAAGCACACAGCAGTAAAATAAAATTGGCACTATTTAAGGGGCATGTTGATTCAACATACATTTTTCCAATTTTGTATAGCATTGTGAATTTTGTTACGGACACGTGTTTCAAGGAGTAATCTCTCATTAGCAGCATTATAACCAATACATAAGAAAATAGTGACCTAAACATTGTTAAAAAATACATATACTCAGTTTGTGTTATTTTTAGTGTGATGATGATTTATATCAAAACTGTTTCTAAAACAACTATATTTTAGTGTTAAAAGAATCAGAATATCATCTGCTTGTCCACGTCAATGGCGTAATGTTTATACTCGTGTGTTTAGATAGGTTATACCGGTCTGAGTTTTTTAAACTTGGGTTTTAGTACTTATAAACTGGGACCTTTAATCTGCACAAACATAATTCGTCTATTGGAACTAAAATAAAATTGTATCTGTGGTTGGATCCTAGTAGACAAAAGTACACTCTGGATTACACAAAGCTACTGTTGTTTAATAGCTGTTTGAAGTTGAATTTGTGTTTGGACCGATGAAACATATCCTAGTTTGATAACATTCAATGAGGCTTGCTCTACTGTCCGATCAGATTACAGGTATGCATGTTATTAGTAGAATATTTCGGAGTTTTCTTAACTGATGACCGTTAGAATATCGGAATAAGGTGATGAAGGCTTACAATCCATTGTGACTTACTCCTCTTACAGTGTTGTTGGAATCAACCGACACTAGCTCCACCGTTTGATTATACTGTGTAGATATGTAACGTTTAAAAAAAATTCCAAGACCCTTGAAGATTCGATTAAAAATTAGGTGGAAGTAAATGATCTCTTTTACTTAAGAATGAAATAAAAGTGGCTCTACTGTCTGGTTTTAATGTTGTGTAGTGGTGGGTTGCACTTCACATCTATTAGAAATATTCCAGTTATCGATGTCTCTCGGGAGACTGAGTTATATGACCGACCTTTTTCTCCTACTGCATCGTTTGTTAAAATTCCGTTCAACACGGTTCTATTTTTTATATTAGTTTGGATTGAAATGAGTTTATCCCTTGCTAGGTCTTGATATGCAGATACCCCTAATTATCAAAAAGCTTTTAATATAACACGTGGATTGCTGAAGACTTCATCAAGGACTATTATTAAAACGAAAGCAAGACCATTTTGTCAAGTAAGTCATCTGGTAATTGTTATCATTTTTAGTATTGTTCAAAGAATAGATAAATGTTAACAAGATGTTCTTATTGCTTACGCTTTCTTCTGAGGGTTTGGCTTTTCTTAAAATAATCCATGAGCTGGACTTTTAAAGCAGATTCCTCCATTAAAACACCATCAAACTTTTTCTCAACTTTCTCCTCTTCATTATCGGTTGTCTTTACTGATCCAGATGTACATCCTCTCAAGTCTTTGATATTGTTTATTGTTGTTCGAAGGAAGTGTCTAAACGTTGTTTGTTCTCTGCAATTAAGCAGATCAATAAAATATAAACTATGTCTGTTATGCTATTCTGGATGATTTTATACAACAAAAAACCAAAAATAAGGCCACTCCAAATTAATAACTAGTTCTTCGGTCGCTCCTAAAATTATAGATTTAAAAGTTCATAAAAACTTTACTCGCTTCATTACTTTTCACATTTTTGAAAATTTTCATCAATTTTCCTACATATTTAAATAAAAAATATTCCCGCTCGCTCCTAAAAATATAC
>JARWCS010247154.1:0-13446 GCA_034783895.1 Geukensia demissa
TGGAGTAGCGTATCAATTGAGAGATATACACTCCGTATGCAGGTGCGGCTGGAATGTTGCTGGACATGAACGGAAATAATTTATATAACACTAATATTTTATAGAACACTATGCTAAAAATTAACAATAGACAGTTAAACATAAATATATTCCATAATTTACTCAAAAAAAAAAAAAAAAAAACAAAAAACAAATAACCGAACTTTTTTTTATAAATTAAAGCCAACAAAGTTTGGGAGAGGAAATGGTGCACTTTATAGCATCTCAGTCGTCTTGTCATTTCATCCAAATGAGACAAAGTTTTGTGAGAAGTCCTAAGAAATATTACTCATATAGTTTAATATAGTACAAAGTCTTGGGAAATAACCGTTTGTTTGGTGTAAGGAACTATTGCAATGTACGAGTGACTGGCTATTTTTACATTGCACTGCAATTTAAAGTCGCTCAGACATTAAGAAATAGGATATGGATAAAATGGTGGAAAAACAGCAACAAAGTATTTTTCTAGATTATTCTTCTTAAGGAATTTAAGCATGATACTTTATTTAAACATTTCACATTTTGTATTTTGGGGCCTTATACATTTTCCGTTATGGTATGGGTCCTGTTCATTATTTTAGACGGTAATGGGACCTGTAGAAGTTTAATTTGACTGTTATTTGAAGGATGGCTGTCCCATGGACAATCTTGCCACATCTCCTATTTTTATATTGTCATCATAGAAGGAAGAAAGCATGATAATCATAACCAGTGATGGTGACTTTCATTAAAAATTGGTATGGATTGTTCTTGAATAAATGATTCATGTACAAAATATTTCATAATTATGCAGAAATGTACAAATAACTGTTTTCAAAATCAAAAGCAAGCCTTTTGATTTAGATGTGACACATTATGATTGCCATGAGAAAGGGACCATCTTGGAAGCTGTAATTAAGTAAGAATTTTTTTTGCAGTCGAAATTCAAAGTTATAAAATTATTTTCCACGAAAATTTAACTAAATTCTTGGTAACAATTAGTATAAGTTATATATATGGTTAGTTTCAAACTAACTTTATGATTATTTCTTGTTTGAGTGGCAGGGGATTGATAGATGTGTGTCGAGGGATGGTCTTATTCAGGCGGGGAGGTCAAAAGCATGCCTTACTTACTTTCTGGTAATAATCTTAGAATTTAGCTTAATGTGTGCTTTTGGGTTATTAAACTTGACATTTGAACCCCATCGTCAAATCTCCTCAGACTCCTCAACCTTTCATTTTTCAAGGGGGAAAATATGATTCAGGACACGTACAAATCCATTAGCAAAATATAAAAGGCGAGGGAGTCAAATTCAAACTATACCAATAGTGTTTAGAGCTCTCCTATACATCCGTTTATTATACTCTTCTAGCCCGAATAAAAATTAGAAATTCATCTACACGTGTAAGGCTATTGGCATAAAGAAATCATAATGTTGACTGTTAACTGGAAGATTGGTTGACTGACTGAATGAAATTTCAGCGGCAAATACTTCATGCATATTCAGTACAATATCATATGAATGAGTAATGATGAATGAACCACAGACTGAGCCGAAATTTTTAACACGCAAGCTGATGGAGGCTGCAGTCTTTAGGAAGACATGACACTTTGCATGAACTCTTACTTTACGCCAACAAGTCTTTGCTTTTTAATTTGTTGGTTTGAATGCTTAGCCTAGATGCACCAATATCAGTTTTAACGTCTCTGGTGTGACCCCGCCAATGTCAAATGTCAATAGTCACGATAAGGACTCCGGTTCATTATTGAAAACTATAATGGGACCTGTAGAAGTTTTAATTTCGACTGTTATTTGGTGGATGGCTATCTCATGAACAATCATGCTTCATCTCTTGTTTTTATATAGAAAAATGAAATGAAATAAAAAAAAACACATGACAGAAAAAGAACTTAATACATAAAAATGAAAATATAAAAGTGTCATTGTTTGGTAAGACAAATAATAGATGATCAAAATTAATGTTTACATAAACCCAGACTACAATACCCATTTATTGGACTCGGAACAGGTAACATGGAAATAAAAAGGAATGGGACGTAACAAACTCCTTTATATTCATATACAAATTTCGACTCGACATCTTGTGAAAGTTCAAATGATTATCAGACCCAAAACCAAATCAAAAATAACAGTTTAATGCAGGAAAAAGTTTATCTTTATGGAAAACGTGAATATTATGGACCAAGAAGCCTTAGGCTCCACTTCCCAAATAGAAGAGAGAAACAGAATATTTTCGGATTGTGACATCTTATGATTTTTGAAATAAGGAGAATTAGTGGTACAGAAGTGCATAAGAATGGTTAAGTTGGTTGATATGGTAGTAAAATGTGTTTTTTTTTGTGAAGATATGGGTTTTAACATTTCAGTTTTAGGCATTTATACAGCTTGAAAAGGGTTCGGAATAAGCCAGTTCCGTACCAGACAGGTTTTCTATTGTGAAGTCATACAGCATCTTGCCATTTCCTGCGATAATAAAATTCGCACATTTTGTTAGAAAATGAGCTGAAAAGCCTGTGTTTTTGATTCATTTCAACTGGAGTTTCCTTTCCAGAAAACAATACCAGATGTGAATTGTAATTCAAGTAGCCTTTCTTTCGTTACTATGTCAAAATCTGCAGAGCATAAATCAAAACCTTGTGTTTTAAAGGAAATTTTAGCAGATTGCTTGCTATGGAAACAGAATAATTGTTGTTTTTTTAAATAACAATAACAATATTAAAATATATATACTTGCATAGACATATAGCTAAGGCAGACACAAAAGGAAGCCTAAAACCTGCCTTACACTTTATTTGTCATGCCAAAATTTGGTCCAAAATTGTAATTGGTCAGTGCAAACGTTAGATGATATTTTGCCCAGACATTCACTCAAAATGACACCTTTTCAATTGTAGTAGTCTGGAAACGATTGTTTTTCATTACGTATGGAATATTTGTTATAAAAGACATTGACAAAAAATAGCATTTGAGCTTTGTTTGGTTTTGAATAGCCTTAGAAACCAACTATAAACATTTTTTTCAAAATTCCAAATCGCGATTAAGTATAAGCATAATATAAAAGAACCGCAGTTGTGAGTGTAAAACGACACATAAGGTTGCATTTTGTTAAAGCGGTTGAACATTTTAAATCATTTTTAATTAGATCTAAAACTTAGAAATTTTCAGTCTCTCAACCAGCTACTTTGATATAAAGCGCAATTGAATTGAAGGTCAAACTGTTTTCCGTGAATTCCTAGTAAATAGGACAACAAGTTGTACGTTTTTACCATAATCTGAAGCAAAAATAAAAGTTTTACTTAATAATATTTCATTGAGTATACTTTTTCATTTATTTTTGCAACATAAAGCCAATTTGAGTTTTACTTTGGTAATAAAGGCATACAGAAAAATGATCTTCCCTATAGTTTTTGACCTTAACTTTATAAGACTGTAAACATTTTTTGTCCGATTTACAAAATCTAGATATCATTTAATTCGTTAAGTCCTAAAATATTTGTGCTAAAAATAGTAAAGAGAAATTTTATAAAATATATTACCCTTAAGATTCCACTTCCCAAATAGGAGATGGAGATACAGAATATTTTCGGATTTTGAGATCTTCGGAATTTCTAAATAAAGAGAATTAATGGTACAGAAGTGCATAAGAATGTTAAAGTTGGATAAATGTTGTTTTTTGTTAAGATTTGATGGGTTTCTATATTTTAGACAGTCATACAGCTTGAAATGGGTTCGGAATAAGACAGTTTCGTACCGGACAGATTTTCATATGTACAATCATACAACTTCTTGCAATTAATTCGCATATTTTGTGACAAAATGAGCGGAAAAGCCTTGTGTTTATTTTATTTATTTAAACTGCAGTAAGTATCATTTCCAGAAAACTAAACCAAATGTGGATTGAAGCAGCCTTTCTTAGCTTACTGAGATGTCAAAATCTGCAAAGCATTAACCAAAACCTTGTGTTTTAAAGGGAAACTACAGCAGTTTGGTTGATATGAAAACAGATTAATTTTTGTGTTTTTAAAATAACAACCCATATCAGGCAAATCTATGAGGCATGTATATTTGAAATAAATATACATGTCTAGACATCAAAGCTTAAACAAACACAAAAGGAAGCCTAAAACCTGCCTTACAGTTGATTTGCAATGCCAAATTTTGGTTAACAATTGCAATGATAAGTGCAACCTTACTACTGAAAAGATATCAAATATTAAAAAAATGGAAAGGTATTTTCAATACTGCACTTCAGTTTTCACACTGTTTTAGTTAAATATAAGATTTAGGTCATTCAGGAAAATATTCTTATAAATTTTGCCTGTCAATTGTTAGGTAATTAAAAAAAAATATTCATGTATAACCCAATCAAAATAATGCAAAAGGGTTTAACCAAAACAATATCAATGAAATCAATACAAATACAATTTACATATGATATTGCCTAAAAAGAAGACAGAGTTTTGAAGTATATAGGGTAAATTGTAGAATGTTTACGGTGTAGCAGATGTGCAAGTTTTAGGTTCGAATAAAGCGGAAACGTCAGGCCTAGATTTTCTTCCGCCACTTTTCAAATTCCAGTGTAGAATACCCATGCGAGTGATCAAAAGTGCATAGTCCAAAGAGACAAGACAAATTTAATCAAACAAAAAGATAAAACGTTAACAAAAAGAACAAAAGCTTGGAACTTTCATTTTCCAAAGAAACTTTACGACACTTATTATATTATCTATAAATTTTTCTACCTGTGATCGAGTGGTAATTTAAAAAGTAAAAAAACCCTCTTTTATCAGTTTTAACAATTGTCTTGGTCTTGGTTAAACACGATATACAATTATACCTACAAAGTATTGTTTTTTATATGTACTAAACAGAATAGAAAGAGGTATCACAAAGGTTAGACGCGTTGGTCATTTCTAACAGCTTCCAATTTTAGAGATTTCTTTTTTACCTAGAATGCACTATGGGCTATTAACGTATTTTATGTCAATTTGCCAGAAACATAAAAAAGATTACAAGAATGATAAAAATCAGACATTGTATTAAGATGGCCTTGAATACTTAGTGCTCTGAATTCATATTTTTAAAACCTCAACAATAATTTACAAATTAAACATACTCGAAGCAAACATTTGAGAATTTTTAGTCCATATCTGTGGTCAGCAGACCTGAAAAATATAACCAAAACTGAATCATTATGCTTGAAGAAAATTAACAAAGGCAACTTAATTTGCCGTAAAATTATATCACATGTTGAATGATATTTTGAAATTGCGCGTTTCAATGCACTAGTTTGTTGATAGCAATGAAATTAGATCTATGTCAAGGAGAGTACATATAAGTCAGTGTTTCAACAGACAAAGAATGTTATATTTGTTTATAGTAACAAGAAACTTAAACAGTAACTTGCATGTGATTTAATATCTCTAAAAATGGAACTCAACCAACCGAGAACAGATTTATATTGTACTATTACGATTTTTGATTGTTTTAAATAATAATGATGATAACAATAGTAATATCGGCATAATATGAAAACATGACATAACGTCAGAATTGTTAAGTTTCATAATTATTTTTGTGTCTTAGAGTTTTTCCATGTTATACGTTTGTTGAATTCTGCAAAAACAACCATTAAAATGTGTTTAATTTCTACAAGAAAAGATAAAAGAAAACTTGCTTTTCAGTTACGACGTAAATCTGTTTGTAGTTTGCAATCCCTTTTATCCATTGTCGATTCTTTTATGGAAATATAATGCAAATTACCCGATTTCAAGTACCTTTAGTGGTATTCAAATAATAAAAGCCTTTTCTTTGTAAGAAACTCTCCTCTTCTCAACACTTCTTCACACCAATATCCCAATTAAAAACTAAAAAAAACCACATTAACACATTGAAAGAGAAAAGTCAACTTCATATTATCAAATATATACGAGAGACACATGCACAAGTTTTAAGTGGTTTAAGAAGGGCTAATTTTACTCACAACAGGCACAACTACAACGGAGCTATTCATAAATTCAACTTCCGTCCTCGTAAAACGCTTTGCGCAATTTCAGCATTCCCATAAATGACGTCTTGACCAATGAAAATCAATCAGAACAATAAGGTTCCCAGAATTCCGTTGCATTTCAGGAACGCTTCATTCTAACAAGTCATCCTCTAAAACATACATCTTCATGAATATGAATCTATGAAGCATAATTATTATTAAGTTTTTCCCTTATAACAGCGGACACACAATATGTCTCTTACTTGACGATATGTTCTTAAAGTACACTGAATACAGTTTCTTTTGATAAAAAGAAATAAAAAATATGCGTTCCGCTCCCTTACGTACAACATACAAACTTTGGTGGATATGTTGGTCATGCACTTATTTCACAACTAACTTGATATAATGATACAAACGACTTCCAATATGTTTTTCCGACGTAGACCTAAAATGTCTGTAAATATAAAAATGCGGTATGATTGTCAATGAGACAACCCCTGACCTAAATCAAAATTACTGATGATTGATCATTAACAGTTCAACACTGATCCAATTTCCATACCGTAAAAGAGATGTATAATGCCCCATAAAATAAATTAAAAAAATGCTCAAACGTAGAAAAAATAGACCTTATATACTTTAAAACGTAAAATGAATGACAATAAAACACAAAGATAAACCCGTCGACCAAAAGTAAAATGTTTCTGGCTCATATAAAGTATGCGTTGGAATTAAACATGTTTGTAGGTCCTTTAACCTTCCCGCTAACATAGTGAAGTGGCAATACGACATTTTTTAAAGCATTTAACATACATTGTTACTTTACTTCTTTACATGGAAAATAACAAGTAAACAAAAGATAACCAGATGTATGGACCCTGAAAGAGCAGTTGCTGTTACTGGCAACTAGTATAAACAATAGAACAATCTAAAAAACCAGCTTCATTTAAACTGGGACACAACTAAATAACTTTAACTTGTTTGTTGGGCTTTTATATCATTAACGAGATTACAGAGAAAACAAAGCCCTGTGGACATTTCAAAAAGGGTTGATAGAATGAACGACAAATTAAGAATTATTTTAGTAAATTACATGTATATGCATTGGAGTCTATATTGATATCATCCCTCACCAGTTTATGGACAAGATTATTAAAACAACCAAATTGTGCCAACAGATTCTGTGTTAATTATGGATTTCTTATCAACAATATTTCCATACAGTGTAGGGTGTTATACCCCGTATTACCCATGGTTTTACAAGTGTAATCAAGCTTCAATACCAAAAATTAATGTCATTAATAACATTTTTGTAAAACTTTACTTATTCATGTTTAGGAAATCTTTGACTTAACGATTTTATAGTAATACAAAGATTACGAACATTAAAAAATTAAATATCGCTACTGACACGGACAAATTGAACAAAACTGAACAAGCTGAGAAATATGTACACCGTAGAATAAAGCCAGAAGAACTTCGCCATACAGAAAACGGTCCCTTTGTCATACATAGATTTGAGAGTACACAAATTAATCCAGAAATGAGTTTTTGTTGCTGTCCTTTATTATAGGTTAAACTCCTTAAGACCATTGATGATAAGGTAATCAGTACTGTAGGCATTGCCACGTATTCTCTTCTTCAGTATTGCTGATTTTTTAAGAAGTACTTGAATTAACCTCAAAGCTTTTACCCATGAATGCATTATTGCCCCACCAACGGACTTTGTGGCTACTAAGAGAAAGATAGTTGTAAGAAATTAATTATTATTGGCTTGGCCAATTTACTACACTTGTCCGGTAACTGTGTCAATACATGGCGTTACCCCTACCTAATTTAAATAGTAATGACTAACAAGGTAAAATTTTAAATAATCATGGCTAACAAAAGTCAAAACCAAAAAGTTTAAAATTTGTCAGGCGGAAAAGAATTATTAGTTCGGGTTAATAGTTTAAAATTCGGTCATGCCTTATAATAAAAAGAGACGGAGAAATTCGGTTAAATATGAATAATTAAAATAAAGGATACATATATAATATATTTTTATGGCCATGTCAGCTATTTATCAATTCATTTTTGCAATTGCTGGACTGGAAATATATATACTGTAAGTATATACACAGAATTCGAAGATACCAAAGGGGCAGACAAAAATCGTTAATTCAGAAGACAAACAAGGCCATGGCCGACAAAACTAAACAAAAGATACTAGACTTCGTCTCATTGTAAATCGTTAGGACCTTTTACATTTTGTACGTCTTTACAATAAATGAACAGTATAGTTTTGAAATTAATTACATATGGACAGCAATCTGTGTACTTTGAAAGCAAACAAAAGTTTAAGGTTTCTGATAATATACAAAAAGACTTGTGGCAATCCAACAAACAAAACACTTCACTCAAAACTTAAACTCTAGTAAAACGAACCAAATAAAAAAGGGTCGGCTAAGATGCTCCAACTTAAATGTCGCACCAGTATAACAAAATCTAAAATAAAAACAAACAAATTGAAAGTTGTGATGTATCCTGATCTACACAAAATTAGTAACAACACATATAAACAGTTCTGTTTACTGTCACATATTCATTAATGCAATTTATGTTTTATAAGTTGAATCTGATTATATTTTAATATTATATCTAAATTTTCATATTTTTGTAAACTGTCATATGCATTACTTTAATTAGTGGAAAAAACAGGATATCCTTCTCTTTAAACTGAGATTTCTATTACAGTAATCTCAGCTTAAAAAGATAATTAAATATCAGATTTGTCTGACATTAAATGTAGCCAATTATGTTTAGCAGAAATTTGCTGTATTTTGTATTTGTTTGAATTCCAAACCACTGAAAATGTGGAGAGGTTTCGGAACAAATTGCACCGAGTAGTTCTAATCACTAGATTCGGCTGCATTAATGCAACTGATAAGGCTACTAGCCATATAGCACATCAAAAAAAGAATTCGATAGCGGTAGACAGATATCAGACTGGAAAAATGGAGAACACAGACAAGATTGATTGATACATTGATTGTTGTTTAGCGTACAGGGGCAAATATTTGATACATATTTAAGTTATCAAATAATTGATCATAGAAAGATTACCTTAGGCCGGGGAATTTTCTAGCCACAGGATGTCAAATTGGTAATTTTGGTAGGGACGGGAAATTAAGCCAAACCAACGACCACTCATTACGAGGTTTTGAAAAGGGATCTTTAAAGTACTTAGTAACGTCCGGGACGGGTTGAGAATTTATACATCCCGCCCAACAAACCGACACCCATTTTGGAAGAGTTCTACCTCTGACGGAGATACCGAGTAACCTATTTCTATACCCGGCTACAATCGGGTTTTTATACATGCCGCCCAACCAAAGGACGCCCATTTAGCTTGGTTTTAACCTGCAGGGGGATAATCGAACGGCCTATTTTTATACTCTGCCCACCCTTGGGAGAATACAGACAAGACCATGGTCAACAAAATGAAACGAATGACAAACATAGTTCACACAACACCAACAGAAAACTGAAGCTGGAATAACACGAAACCTAAAACAACTAGGGTGAGTTCAGGTGCTGCGGAAGGGTAAGCAACTCCTGGTTCAATAGTGTCACCCGTCGTGTTACTCATTAGTCAAAGCTGGTGTTCAGTCAAAATAAATGCCAGCCAGAAACGGTTTCAGAACGGCTATTCAGTAAAAACGACAAGCAATAAATCTATCGAAAAATGGGGAACGATTAACAATAAATGACTATTTGAACAACGACAACCACAGGACTACAGGTTCCTGGATTGGGACAGGCACATTTAATATATGGGTTAAACCAGTTTGTGAGAGCTCAACCCCCTAACCTGGGACAGTGGTTTGAAAGAAACATGGATTTATCGCTTGAGATACTGAAAACCAACAACAAATACAATTAAAAGTAATACATGACACAACAAAAGTATCGATCTCGAAAGAGTTCTTGCAGTTGCTGTCTGGTAGTTAAAAACCAAAAAAGTAGGATCTTATATCGGACGTCTATTATAACCACTGATTTGATATCCGTGACAGTAGATGCTCTTAAAAGCCTATAATCTTTGATTAACTTATTTGTCAGAAGTATAATATCCCAGTCGCCAATTGTTCTACGAAACCAGTTGGCAATAAAATGCAACAATCATTGGGTCAATGTTACAGTCAATAACCGTTCAATCACTAAAGTTAGCACTAAATCAAGTTGTCACACCATAGACAAATTTTGTGATGGACATTCAAATTACAGTGAAACTAGTAGTTTAATCATATACTATCAAGGTGTCGACAGCACTCTGGATTCCCAACCGCTAAAGCTACATCTAAATCCAGTAGACAACACCTTTAACAACTACTTCATGAAGAACACTAACTCACCATCCGAAAATGTAGTAAATATCATTTACAATCAGCTGGCTCAACCCACTGCTATTGGACTCTCAGTCACCAAAGGCACTAGCAACCAAGAAGGCTGTCTTTTAATCATTATTTAACTTGTTTTGATGCAAATGTAGCGCAAAGTCAAATGCAAACCTGCATTTTGGCACATTTTGGCACAGTTACTCATCAAGGGTGAGGTTACATGTAAAAAGATTTTCCAAAGATGTTTCATTTGAAATTAATATTCATAAAGGGACACAAAAATATCGAAATGACTCATTACGTAGAAATACATTTAAAGATAAGACTATTGCAAGAATTTGAAATTGACGGGATTTGAACTTCTAACGGATTACTGATTCGGATTTAAGTGCTAACAGAGTGGCATTCTCCCAACACAGGACACTGCAGTAATTTTCCCGTCCTAGACTGGTTGAGACTTCTACCTTTCGCCCAACCAACGGACTCCCATGTTGCAAAAGTGCTACCCCTGTCGGAAACAATATTTTTTATCCAGAGAAGGACAACTGCTGAGCACTGCCGGATACCATCAAACAAGCGGTAGGTATTATGAAATTTGTCCATTAGCTCGGATTAAGAAAGAACTATGTGGAGTTTGGCCATAAACTGGGATTAAAAACGATAACAGAACAAGTTTGCCATTATAGGAGCACGATTGGTGCCCACAGGACATTGTACCACCTGTCGATAAATCTTGTCGCTGAACCTGATGCGAAAGTTGCCAAGGGGAACATCAACTGAATTATTCACCCACCTCCTCTCACAACAAATTGCAACAGAGTGTATCTTTTATAGTACTCGTTTTCATCCGAGAAGAAAAGATCACTGGGAACACTCGAATTAAATTCAAGGGTTTTAATTTTGCAAGCAAAATAAAAAAAAATAATCAAAATTTCCAGAAACCTGCCATGTTAAACTAATTTTAGAAGTTTTCTGTCTCGGTTGATATGAGTATTTAAAAAAATTATAAAAAATATACTATGAAGCCTTAGAGAAATGGAAGGCACTATTGTTGAAGAACTTATCTATTGAAATAAATGCAACAGCTTAACGAGAAATGATGCAGTGCAAAAAACAGAAAAGGTGTCGATTGTATCTTTCTGGCATATATTCCATATTCTTTCTTTTAAAATAATAAAAGATAAAAAATAATACCATCATTGCAAGATGGCAAATGTTTTTCTAAATAATACTAAACCATGGAGCATATTTTTAACACATTTTTTCACAGTCTGAGATGTAACATGTTAGGGTAATTGGGAATTTTTCATTGTTAGGATACGGCAAAAATTTCAACATATAAAATATTACATTCTTTTGTGTTGAACTTGTAAATGATGGCCATATACTATTAGCTGCGACAATCAAAATGGTCTTTGAACGATTACCTTTAGATTCTGACTACATGTAACTAATAAATTTGACCCAAGATTTATCTGAAATCGTTCCATTTTGATCATTAAAAATAACATCAATGGGGAATGTCTATTCAAATCAATTCGTTGTTTTAAAACTTTATTTTAGGAAAATGGTCATAAAACAGTCAGAAATTAGCCACCGATCACTGGTATTTAATGAGGGCAGCTGAGATTTGTGTATCGTTTGGATTTTTTCTAATGTAATTTTTACAATTGAGTTTTTGTCAATTATATTTGTTTTTTCCAAAACGGGAAATGTCGTGCAAAATTTTTTTTCAAAGTTTAACTCAGCCGAATTATATTTTCGACAAGTATTGTGGCAAGAAACTATATAGTTCGCGCTTATATTTAACGTAATCGAACTGTAATGAAAAAACAGAAAATTACTGCTTAATTTGGTGTGTTTTAAATATTTTTTATTTACAAGTCTGTCCTTAAATTGGGTCAGTTATTGAACTTTAATTTGCCGGAAAAGTAGTACTAACACGTGGAAGAACAAAATATATGTCAGTTTTATATGACTGACTGGGTTATTTGAGTACTTAAATTTATCTTGCAGCATTATATAATGTATTGTTCAACAATACAGGATATAGATTTTTTGAATGGCTCTTCTTTAATGTTTTGTTGTAAAATTTCATTTTTTAAACCAAAATGTTAAAATTTAAGTATTTAAGCTTTTTGAAAGAATTATTTTTTTAAAGAATGTATATATTTTGGCCTATTTGTAACGTGACGCTAGTCCGACATTCAGAATGGTACACGTTGTCGAGAAAACAAAACATATTTCTCCTGAGGGGTAACATCGTCCATTCGTAAGAAAAAAATAACTCGACCATACCATAGGATAATACTTTTACTCAATCTCCGCTATTAACATACAGCTATAAAACCAATTAAAGATAGCAACAAGTTAGAAAGAGACTAAAAAAACCGTTCTGAAAAAATGAGTCGTGTACACAAGGTAACTTTGAGCGTAAGACAAATGCAGCAGACAAACCAAACACATTGAAATTAAAAAAAAAGAATGGCAAGGAACAACCATAACAACTGGGTTTGAACTCAAGCGGTTCACAAGGAAAATCATTAAAGACAGCTGCCATGCCGTTTATTGTCAAGTTTAAAAAGTATCCTTATATGGAAGGAGTAGATAGTAAAGGTTGCCTTACAAGAAATTAAACTACTAAAATTCAGTAAGATTGCATGTACTAATCAACGTAAACACAGGAGATAAGTGGGTATGTATGTATGTACTTAGATATTGTCCTGAGAATAGTTCAATGTCACATGGGCATAGTCCCAATTATCAACAAAACTTAAATATATTTACTCATGCCTAACAAATGTAGAAACAATAAAGTTTAAAGTTGTCAAGCAGAAAAATAGTAATTAGGTAATAAATACGACGAGTTGTTTGGGTTAAAATTCGAACAGTCTACTCTGATTAAAACATAATCTAAGAAAAGTCTGAAATGAAAAAAGCAATTCCTACGGAACATTGTCTTAATTTGTAAATGATACAAATTCAATTCAATACTGCCAGATCGGGATTCTAACTAGGATCAAAGCAAACG
>JARWCS010247265.1:0-13446 GCA_034783895.1 Geukensia demissa
TTTTTTTTTTTCCGACCGACCGACCTTATTTTTTCAAAAAAAAATCCGTAAACCAATAAATTAAAAAACTGTGGCCTAACGGAGAAAATTAAAAACTAAACTTTACTGAACAATTGAGGGTGTGAAAAATTATTTAATGCTAATTTTAGTCTGCAAATTATATGTTGAGATAATATTTTTATTTCACTTAAATATCATTTAAAAATATCAACCTTTTATTGTATTTACTAAGATGTTTCATTAATTTATATTAGGTCTTTTTATACCTTCATAGGGCCTCATGTTTCTCCTTTATATCACTCTTGAAAAAAGCATGCTTCTATTATGTAGCCTCTTTCAATAGCCAAGCCTGGACACTGGTAAAACATCTTCTTTTGATATTCAGATTATGATATCACATGGTAAAGGTATATTCACCTGAATTGTTCCATGAAACAACATAACTCCCTCTGCAAATAATGCTACTTATAAAATTAATTTGTTTACAGACCTAATGGACAACTTTTTTGAAAAAAGTGCAAAAAATTTGCCAAATATTGTCAGAATTCGTATATCTTACTTATTGAAAATGCAGAAAAAATATCAAAAAATGAATTTTTAATTAATTTTTTTTCAAGGTTTTATAGATCTCAAATGGACTATATAGGCATTTTTTATAGCATTTTAAAAGTGGTCATAGGTTAAAAAAGGCATACACTGTATTTGCATAAAATGAGGAATTTTTATTTTTCATCTGATCTTGAAGATTTTTTTATTTGATCCATCTCAATACGAACTGTCAGTAGAATGTTATTAAATGGATTCTATCTGTTTTTGCAAAAAAGGGGTCAAAGTTGGCAAACATTTTTATTTTTCATCCAACTTTGATGGGGATTTAATATATCATTCCTTATGAATCATGCAACAAAAGTTTTACCAGTTTTAGGATAATGCGGGTCAAAATGATCATTGATCCAGTCATATTACTATGTCCAGCACATTAATGTTTCCAGAAAAATACTGTGTCCTTACCAAAATGTTCATTTGTTAATCTTCAACATGTCAACGTGCTGTGGTTGTATCACACTTCGCTTATAAAGCATTGTCTGTATAATTGAGTTCTAGATTAACATTATGCTGCTGATTTGGCTTAGTTTAACCAGATGAGCTAAACAGACTCCTGGTTTATGGGTGATTACTACATTTTCACTGTGCCTTTATCATGTATTATGATGGTTTGAATGAAACCATCTTTAAAACAGCAATTTTATGATAAGTTCTGGATATCACTGTCTATACAATAAAAACTGAAGTTCATATGATCAAATTCTCAGGGAAAGATCTACTGGAAACAACTTTTGACCAAACTAACACACAATATTCTACAGAATGACATAAACTGTTAAACTAGAAAATACAGTACAAGTCACTTGCTCAGTATGATTTAAACACACATTAAGTTACTCAGGCTTGTATGTGTGGAATAATCCTCCATAAGCAATATGTATTATTAAACAATATATGTTATCAGTGAAAGAGAAATTTAAAACGTTTACTAAAAACTTTGGATGCAAATAGTACTGTCTGATTATTTAAGACCTCTTCTTCAATTATTTTGTTTGAGTGTGCCATGGAATATAAGTAGTTATATTAAACTGTATTACCCTCATTAAATGAAGTATTATTATTATTAATCCAGTTTGCATGTTTTTCTTGTAGGCAATGGCAAAAGACAGAAAGAACTATTACCAAGATACCCCAAAACAGATCAAGAGGAAAATAGTCTCATTTAAAAACACACCTGGTCAGTATGCTGCCTATTTGAAACTGAAAGGTGAGAATAAATTGGCAGAACTTATGGAATAAACTTTAAATGGATAAAAAGGAAAATTGTGGACATTGATTGAAATGTTATGATAGATGGAATCTGTACAATGTGTGTATAAAAACTGTTCAATATGATATGTACATTCAAATTTGTTATGTTTTAAATTAAAACATCAGCAAGTATGCAGTTTTTTGTTATAGTTTTTATTTAACGCCAACTAGCTCAGTCTTTATGTTAAATTTGTCTCCTCAGTAGTATTTAGTTACCACAAAATAAATTAAAATAAAATACAAGCATATAAGTAACACACAAGTGAAATATGTACATGTTCAGAAAGTTAGGTATTGTCAAACTGTGTTGAGATGGTAAAAGGTTTAAAGAAGCTCTTGCCGAAAAATATTATGAAAATAAAAAGATATGGGGTAAATGTCCGAGATATCCCACTCCATCAAAGAGAAAACAAAGAGGTCTCCACAAGGCCTCCTACAATGGTGGAATTAAACTTAAGAAAAGCTGTCAAATCTTTTAAAATTTCATTATTATTCAAATATGTTTTGTTCACACATTGTACATATATCATCTTGAATAACTTTTTATCATATGTTCATGTACAGTAATTAAAACAAAGTTAAATATCTCTACATTTCCTAATTCCTGACCCTTTTTTTGCTTATATGCTTAATAAAATTGTGTCCATTTCTGGTCATTTACGTGACAAAACTTTATTATTATGACTGAGAAGATAAAAAAATTGTTGATCCTAAATTACAGACATGACCATAAACTAATCAGCACCAAATAACCTGTAGAGCTTAAATCTCTCCACCTCAAAATAATAGAGATACCCCATCTTAATATTAAGATTTTCCTGACAGTTTCTTACATAAAAATGCTCTTATAAACATTCTTAGTTTGTTAGTGTTGCAGTCCTTGAACCATGAAGTTTAACTCAGTTTCCATTTGTTTTGTAAATTTTTATTAATTGATTAATTTTCTAAATGATTGGGAGTGTCCTTTCAGAAACAAGCAAATGCTGCCATTGTGAAACTAAATATATTTGATTTCTTTAATAATTTAACTTTTAGGGTTTTTTTTAGTTCATATAATATCCTTTTATAGGAAATTATATATTGCCTTTTATCAAATTAAGATATTAAATTAAATAAATATTAATTTATTAATCATGTTTATACATAACAAAACATTGTCTCAGCAGATGAAAGCTCCTGCTTACTGCAAACATTTTCAGAACTAATTGATTTAGCCTTTTTTTATACCATCTATGGCTATTCCATTTATCTCCCTTTTTTTATTCTTCAGTTTTCTTTTAAATGGATTATTTGTTCAAATTGGAATTTCAATATCAGATTATATCAGATAATATTCAAATGAATTTCAGTTTCATGCAGTATTAAAACAAATGAAAATACAAAAAAGTATTAGCAAAATCCCCTGCACAAAAGCAACATTTGTTTGTGTAGATCTGCTATAAATGTTAAAATTTAAACTTGTGATCCTTAAGAATACTTGTTCTTTTATTCCTGGTAATAAGAACATTATTTTTTCATCATTTCATATCTATTTCATTGTATCATTTATTTATGGAAAATGAGATGTGGTTTGATTGTATATGAGACAGCCGTCCAAAACATATAAATTACAAACATCTACAGGTTACCCAAAGGCCTTAAAAAATGGACATCTATCTACACTCTAAGGCAAGTTGTAAAAGACCCAAAAATAAAATCTGATTATATTCAATTCAACAACTATCGGACAAATAAGTACACAAGGTAAAACAAGAAACATAAAACAAAGACATTCACTGGTTTACTGAATCCTTGTTTTGGACAGGCAGGTAAAGCATGTGGTGGGGTTAAACATGCTTATGCATGTTCAACCTTTAGTTGATTGGAAAATTGCTTTTTCGGTCATTTGTTTGCAGGAAAATATTTTGAATTGAGGTTGAACTTCAAATATAAATAGCATTTCTTAATATTCGGTGGTAATTATGACTGTCTGCAATGCTTCAAATTTGTTAAAATGGGTTCGAGACAAAGAATCAGAAGTTGTTGTACATTTTATGAATTAATTTTGGTTTTTTTTTGTTAGTTATTTCATGAGCATTCATATTCAATGAAGAGTGTTAAGCGATTGAAGTTGACTTTTTTCTGTAATTCTTGTATTTCTAAGCTCGGACGCCATAATGTAATTCTTGTATTTCTAAGCTCTGATGCCATAATGCAAACCTATGTTTATTTCAGCATTTCATTCATTTTTAAATTTAAGTCTAAACATATAGGTGTAAAGGTCTACACATGATATATTTCATTTCCGCCTGCCTCGGTGGTGTGATGGTTAGCATGCTCATCTTGAGTACAGAAGTTCGTGGGTTGGATTCCCGGCCAGGTCAAACTTCTCTGCTAAGCACACAGCGTTTAGGAGTATGAGCAAAGACTAGTTGGCCCAGAGTGAAAAAATGTGTTAGGGTAAAGTGGCAATATAATTGTTGTCTCTTTTGCTAAATCAGAAAAACAGATGTTGGCAGATGATTGGAATAGGGAATTTCCCAGACCACATCTCTCATTTTATAACCTTATATTCATACTCACAGGGAATGAATGGTTTTCATTTTTGTGAAATATACCTTCTCAGCTTTCATTTAAGAAACAATAATGTACTTTGACCTGTATTGTACATTATCTACCACTGCATATATATTTTTTCATGCAGGCCTTTTTTAGAAACTAAATGGCTGCAAGCCTATTTGACCCTGCACTGTATAAGTAGACCTGATGTAAAACTGTTTATTTTTCTTCCTCAATGTGAATTGTTGAAAGTGCAAGAGGCAAAAAACAAATGCTTGTAAACATTAGTTTTATTTTCAAATGTCATGGCATGATCAGTAAAACCAATATAATTTAAAACAAAACAACAAATTAAAAAATCCTAAACCATGTGCAGATAAATTAACAAACTGCTACATATTTCAATCATTTTATGGAATATAATGCAAAAAGCTTACATGTTACATGGTTCAGTCGGCAGTATAATATTACAGGAAGATGTAGTAAAGCTGATTGAAGAAACTTGAAATGTCTTTCAGTAAAATTGTTGACTTTAAAATGATATCTAATCCTACATAAATTGAATCCTTTGTTTGTTATTTGTGCATATTTGTGCATCATTTTATACATGATTGTCAAATTGAAATGCTTGCCGACTGAAATTTGAAGAAATAAAACCGCAAACAACCTTATTCATTGAAGAAAAGCAGATACAAAATATATATATTTGTATGTGTGGTGTTGAGAACAATGTGTGTAATTCAGATAAGTGTATCTGTGGCACTTGTCTTGATACACAAATTAATAATTTAATAAAATGACTGCAACAAGAATATGGCCAGAAAACCTAACTGATTACAAAAAGCACGGTAGCACCCTCATCAATTTATAAGAAATTTTCAGCAGCACAAACATTAATACTGAATAATAATAACAAAAATGACATTTATAATACTGGTGGTAAAGATATAAATTAGGTTTGTTATTTACAAGTCATTAATACTTTACACTAATTATCTATCAACTGGTCGAGATAATGTTTCTATCCGTTTTGGTACAACACCTTTTAAGGCACTTTCTTTGACTAAGAATGCATCAGGGTTAAATTGCACATGGTCCATAGATGCTCTAACAAGTGGTTTAGATAGTTCTTCAACTCTTGGCGTGGCATTGGCTCGTCTGGCAGCTCTTGATACAGGCCACATTTCATCCCTTGGTTTTAGATAAGCATCTGTAGTTGTTTTAGCTCTAGCTAGTTCAGAACAACGTTCTGTTGCTGAAGCATTCTTTGCAGATAATGATACCTGTGTTTAATATAAAGTACAAACTTGAAAAAGAATGAATTATATGAGGACCGTCAGATAGAAATTAGCCTTATGCAATGTTAGTGTATGTACATGTATCATTTTTATAAGGCACAAATAAGATAATTAAGTTACAGCCCTTTCAGTCAAGTGAGTATTTTACAATATTAGCCCTAAAAATTTGTTTTGGGGACCCTAAAATGTTGTAGACATACATTCCTACTAATTCTGACAAAAAAACATATCTGAAGACTAATTTGAATTGTAAATTGCATAAGGCCTGTTTCTATCTGACACAGCTCAGTTGGCTATTCAAGTTAATACCACTATATACCAAATTTCCTGAATATATTTGCTGAATGGATATTGCAACTTAAAATAAATTTCACAGATTTTACTGATCCTGGTATCTGCTATGAGGGATTTCTCACAGTTGATAACCAATTAATAAATTTGATGTCATGATTCCAGAGTTCTGACTGCAATTATTACATAATTTTTTAAAACTTACCATTTCTGTCCAGAACTTTCAGAAACAGAGGACGAGTATCTTGAAGTACTACATGTGTTCACAATGACTCTTGTTTATAGTGCAATGACATTCATGCCATTTTGTGGGGGGATTGGATCAAATGACAACTATATGAAGATGCTTTTTATATGATCTTGATATCCTTTTCATCATTGTTTGGGTTAGGACACTTTCTGAGGAAGGACTGACATAAAAAAATAATTATAGGATTGAATATACCAGGAGGTCAGTGATATCAGATATGTTATTTTTTTTATTTGGTAATTGTTTTTGAAAAACAATATTTATTTATTTGTGTTAATAGTTGATGCTTGTATATTGGAATTATGGAATTGTGACAACGTAGAATCTTGATTAAATTCAAAACTCACAGGCCACTGAGGTTCTCTGAATGGTCCTTCTGGTCTCTTTTTAGGAGCAGCCAAACTTTGAACCCTTTCAGTTGCTTCAGTCTTTAGGGCATTTTTTGGAATAATTGTTTCTATTTGACGTGCCCCTTCATATTCTTTGGGTGGTTGCTTGGGCTCTGCCAGCTGACGTGTTCGAGGTCTATCTTCTGCCTGTATTGCTCCTTTTGAAACAAGCCATATTGGTGTATTCCTGCCACAACTGTACAGATACTGTTTCCTACAATGTTTATTGTTATATGCATATGTAATTCTTTTATGTTAGCAGTTTGAAATACAAATAGCTGTTCAGGATATTGAGCCCTCAGTTACTTGTTTATTTATATCATTCTCCCACACTTAAGGGACTAAGGTTAGTCTACTATACCATCTTCTTCCAGATTAAAGCAATAAGGTTCTGCTTAAAGATGTTTGCTACTCTGTTTAAAAATATCAAGGTTTCCAAAAGGTTATGATAGTGTTTGAGACCTTGTATACTGGAATAAAATTATGAGAAAAAATGATGGGTCTCACCGTCTGTGTGCTCATTTATGAGATCTGTGCATTTGAAAATGGTTTCTCTGGATTTTTCGTAGGTTTTGACTTAGTATGTTCTCTGTATCAAAACCAAGGAAGAAATAACAAGAATTTCATAAAAATTAATCAAATGACATTTAAAGTATGTTTAATGGAAATATGAAAAGAAAAGTGAGGGTCACTGTGCAAAAATTATTTGTGCTATAACATGGATAAAACCCAAGGATTTCGAAAATCTGACAGCAATGGCTGAATAAGAGCAGTGAACATCCTTATCAAATCAACTATCATAAATTATATATCTAGTATTATAGAGATTGTAAAGTTCTGCAAAAATCTGGTTATAAGATATGCTTACATATCAATTCCAATCAAGACAATCCATTTATCAATATGTCAAAGGGAATTTAATTCTGCCAGTATTGCCAATAAGCAAGGATATATACTGAACAGCATAAAAATGGTTAATCTCAGTCTCAGATAGATTACAGCATGGGTGACCATAAATATAAAATTATTATAAACCAAAGGTCATTCATCATTATTATTTTATACATCAGATCATTACATATGACAGTAATGGAACAATATGATGCAGATGTAATACAGATTTAGGGCAGCCAAATCCAACACAATGGTTAAAACACAGGGGTAATTGTAACAATTCAAACTTTCAGATTGTAAGGATTTCATTGCTGAAAACAAGCAAGAAGTCGACATAAAATACAATGCTGAATATGACATGGATAAAGTTTCATGAGTGCATACTACAGGAGTTTAGAATTGAAAGATGTAATATAACTATTTTTAACAAATGAAGTTAGCATGAAAGGAAGCTAGCAAATTGTAATACTGGAAATGCAACCTTTGAACATTCAGAATCTTTCCCTACCTTAAACATTCAACACTTATAGAAATTTTTCCACGTGTAAATTTATAAATATCTACAACAGAATCAGAAAAAAAATCAGGAAAGCACTTGAAGAGAGTACAGAACTTTATATTGAGAAACATCATACCATATGCTACATGAACTAATTACGGTGCATGACAAGAAATGTTTTTTAAATGGATTACCAACTGAAGACCAACCCAGATTGCAGACCAATAGGAGGTTGCAAGTTTGTGACTACTGATTGCAGGAAATGAGCTCAAAATAAAAAGTACACCTATTTCATTATCAATAAAAGCTGTCCTGTGTACTATTGAGGATCAGAACCATGGAAAATCAATCATCTGCTGTATTGGACATAACTGAAAATGTTGAGAGATTTAAAAATTAAGAAATTTACGTTTTATATGACAGAGAGGCAAAATGGTATTTATGAAAAGCAAATACTCAAAATATTCAAGTAGTTACAGGAAAATTGCTGACTTATCAAAACTAGAAATATTAGACAAACCCTATCAAATTCAATAAGAATATGTTTATTTATTGAAGATTAGGATAGAAAGTTTTAATGTGAAATCAGATACAAATGCATGCCTGGTCAGGAAAGCAAAAATGTCTGAGCGGATTTAATGAAAGAGAGGATCATTTCCGTCCTTAATGAACCTTTCTTTTGATCGAACCAACCATACATAAAGAATTGGACCTGCACAAGAAATGTCTTGGTTAGCTAAGGGAGTTTTATTGTTTATTGTCTGCTTTTTAAAAGTCATTTTTGAATTGAAAGTTTTGTTAATATTGAAGTTTTGTCGCTAAAAATTAACGAACTCAGTTAATTTTTCGGATTTTCTTGCGAACTATGTACCTGAGGAGTGCCTGTCATACAAAATATAACCTTATAATGGTAGTGCCATGATTATCCATGAGGAAACCATCCATTAAAGAAAAGTCGAAAACAAAAGGTCCCATTACGGTCTTCAATATACCATAAAAGAAGTTGTAACCACCCCCCCCCCCAAATACAAAATGTGAAACTAATCATAAAATACGACAATCGACCCACAGGTAATTGAGGACAAGATTCCCCTATATGGTACCCTACGGAAGGTAGCCCCCTCCATGGGTGAAAATAAAAAAAAATTCTTTAAACTATTTTGCATCAAAGTACGTGCAACATGACAATCACCATTTGGAATATTTTCACCCATAGTTGGGGTACCATACAGCGGAATCCTGTCCCCAAGTACCCACAGGTGCAGGACGCGTTATAAAAAATATGCTAAATATACTACATACACTAACAAGGTATTAAATGAACTACAAAAATGGCTAAACACGAAAGGGTGGCGATTTTTCGAATCCTGCGTTGAAATGCAAAGAAGTACAAATACATGGTTTACTTTGCCAAAAAGCTGAATAACTTTTCTTCAAAATAAGCCCCTTTCGAGTTATTTCCTTTCACAAATAAAAAAGTTAACGTCCTAAGGTAGCGATGTAAAATTACCGAAAATTTTGGAAGGACAAAATAGTGGCATTCAGCTTTTTGGCAAAGTAAACCATGTATTTGTATTCCTTTGCATTTCAACGCAAGATTCGAAAAAACGCCACCCTGTCGTGTTTAGCCATTTTTGTAGTTCATTACCTTGTTAGTGCATATTTAGTATATTTAGTATATTTTTTTATAACGCGTCCTGCACCTGTGCAAGTACCTGTGAATCGACCCGATCTAAATACGTCGGTCCTTAGAGTTCCTCCATACGGGACAGTTAAAATATGTGTTTGAGGTCCTCCGGTGGGTTCCTGAAAGGTTGGAGCGGAAATGAGTATATACATGTAATACCGAAACACTTAATTGATTTACACTTTTAAAACTAATTCATTTAAAAGTATTGAAATTAAGCGTATTTTCATATTAAGTATCCGTAGAGACAAGTAAAAACTTAATCTTAATATAAAGTTAATGTTCCAGACTATTCTTATTGTTATTGATTAAAATTAAATAACCTTGTGGGTGTTTTATTTAATAACGTTATCAAATTATTGGCAGTATATATACTTGTCTGATCGTCAATATGCCAAGATTTGTCTTCAATATCTGAAGGGTTAGTATTATACAAGCGATCACTCCATGCTCTAAGGGTTAGAAAATAATTCGCCTGTCTTGCGTAATATAACAAGATTTTTGTTACATATTCTCTGAACTCTAATAATCGATAAATGAAAAATAAGTTCTTTTCCCAGCTAAGATATTTTATGAGGGTTACGCGTGAATATAGCTGATTCATTCTTTTCTTACTTAAATTTTTACATGTTTTTAACAAGTTCGGTAAAAGAAAACCCATCTGTCAAAAATGAAATTGTAAAGATTACGTGATCATATCTAAGCGTTTTTAGGAGGTTCCCTAATAAACACATTTTTACTTAACCCCTTTTATTTAGGATTCGTTTAGGGCTGATGTAATGTAGGAAATAAAACACAACTCTTTATGGCTGAAGAGAACTTGGTAGAACATGACACAGTGTTTTGGAATCCACCAAATATAAATCCTAAACCTTCAGTTTTTTATGTTTAAAGAAGACAAAATAGTACTTTCTATTGTGACACTAGTTCTTAACTGGAAGACTGGAAAAGGCAGCCAGTTAGGATAGGCTATACAAACTAAACTGCATTTAAAAAACACTTTATTTTCGTTTTGATTTTGAAATGGACTTTTTTATTTAAATATAAGACTTTGGCAATCAAAACCCGAGCTCATATTTTTGACAGCATATGAATATGTTGAAATAGGTGGTATTATAAAATTAAAAAGTTAGTAAAGCTGCATACGTTAAGCGTTTGATAAATGAGCGTTGCATTTTAATCCAGCATTATTAATTGTATAACGTACGTTTCTATATAGTTGAAATAATTCCTCCAGTAGACATTACTTCTGTTCAAATAAAAATATTCATATTATACAATTCCCTACAGACAATTGCTATAGGTAATATTCATGTATAGTTACACTGGAAAAATGAGGTACGTTTTGGACCTAAGTTACATGTCAAGCAGGATAGCAAACTAAGCAATGTGGCCGTTATACGTGGATTTGTATATTTAACAGCAGAGGCGTATGAACGACTGTGCAAATGGGCGGATAGACACTACTGTTTGTTAACCTCACTTCATGGAATGACTTTTTCAAAAGTAAAAGCCTTTGGTGAGTCATAACAGAAACTATTTTCGTTTTTTATTCTATTCAATGATAAATGAACTTAGAGCAAAAGAATTGTCTCTTTGGGATTTACAATGTAAAAGGGAGATAAAGGTTTGAATTTTCCAAAAGCCCTTCTACGCAGTAATGTTAAAAGACAGTAGCATATTTATCCCTTCAGATAAAACACGCGTGTTGAAAAAGCACCAGAAGAAAAACAATGTATTAAGATGCAAAAGTAAGTTTGCATGGCTTTAATGTTACCATTGCCCTTTGCATACCAGGTCACCAATTATGAATTTGAAATTTTGACACTGGAATAACTATACCTGATGTAAACATAAAATAGTTACCTGTCTTCACGATGGTCTTTGTGTACATCTTTTGATCTTGAAAGTTCTTGTACCCTGCTGTTGGCATCTTGTTGTAAAGGTTTAAGTTCCCATATCATAGATGGGCGTCCACAGCTGTAGTAAAATAGTGGCCTACAAGACAAACCAAATACTGGTAATTATGACAGTCCTGTATATAAACCTATATATAGTGTTTCTTCTCCGTGACAATGTTTACTTACTCCGCTCTATAGAAAGATCCGTTTTTCTTAACAACTCTTGGTCTAGCCAAATGTTTGATACGGTCCCAATTCGGCGGTCTTTGTTTCTCTTCTTCATAATCACCGAATAGTGAAAGCGACCCAAACTTCATAGCAATTTATCATGTTCCACTTTTGTCTTATGTAGAAACACAATTTTTTACGCTTCGAATGTCGCCATGTTCATGATGATTTATAATAGAATAAATACATTCTTTAATCCGAGTATGAAATAATTTTAATGCAGATGTATAACTGTGTATTGAAATTGAGTTTAATCGCATAATGACCTAATCCTAGTTACTAATGGTCATGTTGGAATAAACAATTGCCGTAATAATAACAGAGGTGGAATAAACCAAAAATATGAAGGTAGATCATTAAGATGGAACGTACTATTCATCCATTCGGTTTCCGTTGTTGAAACTGAGGAAAAAGGGAAGAACTATATGATGTTCTTGCCAAACATAATATACTAGAACTAGCACATATCGACAGGACCTGTTTCTAACTAAATTGTTAGGGCTCATTTATACTTCCAAAGCGATCGTCGCGCGAAAATCGTTGGGTGTTTATACTTGTCTTAGTTAGTTTAAACTTTTAATCTCAGGTAAAATCGCGCGACATCGTGCGGTAGTCTCGCGATGTGCGTGCGATAGTCGCGCGACGAAGTATAGATGAGCCCTTACTCTCAATGTAAACAGGAAGCAGGTCCATTTCAGAATTCTTGATACACGATTAATGTTGGTTTTGATTTAAGAGTTGCAAAAGATGCATGAAAGTAGGATAAAGTCATCAATAAGAGATTGACTCGAAAGAAATCTGGAAAAGACCAGAAAGTGATGTAACCGAAAACATTATGTTTTCCTTAAAAAAAAACTTTGTTTTACTTATGATTTGTATTTTGAAACAGTGACTTATTTGAAATACAGGTTGAATTGATAAGGGCCCGTTTTTAAGGGAGGACTTTTAAAGGAGGATCTTCTTGTATATAATGTATTTTGTCATTTTTTTATACTTATTTTATTGGATTTCTTTTTTTACATTCTCCACGAGAAAGCAGACAAGGAGAGACAGAACGCATTGAATTTTTACCGTTTTTGTCTAGCCTTCGACGAAGACGGTCAAGTAGTAGTCGTAATTTATACGACCGCAACCAGAATTTTTTTTTAAATTTTTCATCCGATTTTAATTTTTTTTTCTTGATTCGTCTCAGGGAAAGCTTCCATCAGTTTTTTTTTCAAGGTGTAACATATCGTCAGTAGCATTTAAACCAAAACATCATAAAAAAGTATTTTAATCACAAAAATCGAAATAGGAAGACAAATCCAGCGGTAGCATTTTTGCAGTCTATTTCCATTTGTCCTCCGATTTAATGTTTTTCAATTATCATCCGATTTTATGGGTTATTTTTTTATTGTATTCCTTGCCTAAGAAACCATATAAAATGGACCCCTCCCGTCGCAAGCTCCAAACAGCGGTCAACGTTCGTACCTCATCTTATAATCGCTGCCCCAAGCCCTTTTTATTCAGTGCGGAACTAAAGAAATTTAAATAAACGTGCATTTTTTATTGTTGCATTTTCCTGAACTTTATAACGTCACAAAATAAAGATTTGCAACGTCACAATATTGCTGA
>JARWCS010247375.1:0-13446 GCA_034783895.1 Geukensia demissa
TCCCGCCAAATTTTCAAAGCCTTATATCTCAAAAAGTAGCACATTGACCCATAATTTTTTTTCTGGTCTTTTATCTTTTATGTAAAGCACTACATATTTATGATAGTCTTTTAAAAAGCTATTTATTTTCAAATTGAGTAGCGAACATCCTTAAGAAAAAACAAATATAATGCATTTTTGTTTCATTTTTTTTTTTATAGATATTTTGCATTTATAACCAAGCATCCTAAGCTGTACAGATTTGCATGTCATGTATTTCTGGGTGAAAAGTCAACAAGACCTGTCAACGATGCTTTAGGGTATGTACTGAGTATTGATAAATGAGTTTTTCAATGAGATTTCTTTCTTTCTATTCTCCATGATTGCCTTCTTTGTGTTCTCCATCAGAAAGCGAACTAAATGTGATGCTGTTTAAATGTTGTCTGGTGTGGAAAATAAGGTGATACCCTATTTCTCAAACTTTTTACTTTTTATCTGAATTTAATGGGATTTTTAATGTTTTAAATGGTTCCTAGTGAGACATGCAGCAAAAGTTACATTTTTTCAAACTGTTTAATTTTTGAAATAAAAGGTTTGGGTAGTAAAAAACTTCTTACTTTTTTTCCAGCCACAAAAAAAATCAGAGGACAAAGGAAATTATGTCATATGTATCTGGTTGTGTTTGTTGAAAAACTAACTTTTGAAAAAAGCAAAAACACTTGCCCCTTTACTTTTATTTTGTATTTACCATTTTTTGATATGAAAGGATAAAAAGACTGAAAAAGGCAATTCTGCAGGGAGTGGGAAAATTTTATTTTTTTAACAATTTTACCTTCTCATAGGATTGGTGTCAGTGAAAGCTTTCAGTAATATGTCATCAGATTTTCTCTATTTTTTACTCTTTTTGGGGTAAAAGTGACAAAGGGGTTAAAATATTTTTGCAGATTTTGGAAAATTATTATTAGCTTTCAGGTCATCTGTCCATAGTTACATTTTAATCTTTTCCTTTGAAATCTTTGGAACAATCTGAGCAGGAAATATTTGTGGAATTGTCCTCTACAAAAGTTATGTTTATTACCTATACCATCAGGGGCAGATAATGCATTCTGATTGACTTAAACATTAAAGGTGTTCTTGTTGGAAACAACAGAGCTGCTTTAATTGTTTTAATGTGAGAATGAACCTTAGGTAGTTCTCTACAAGAGATATGTTTTGGTGCTGATCAGACATCCAAGATAGCTAAAAAAGCTGGATAAAATTCAACCTTGGACTCTTATGCAAATTTGTTCCCATTTCTTCTCAGAAAGTTTAAATGATCTGATGTGTGAATGATCCTTGGACAACCTTGTTCAAAAGTTATGTTTTTTCCTCCTAATCGGAACTTCAAGATGGCCACCATAGTGTTATTTGAATTCATTAAGGTACCTATGAAAAATTTGTTCAAATGTCTTCTCATCTTTCAATTGAAAGATTTGTTTTGTGAATGATCAAAGGATTGTCCTCAACAAAATTTATGTTTTTCATGTTCAATGTTCATAAAATTTCAACAAGAAATTTGTTTGATGTTCATCTTTTATGAAAGGTCAAATTGAAATGATTTGTTGTCCTTGACAGTTGAATTTTCATTTCCATAAGAAATGCACAATGGCTGCCACAATGGACAAATTTGTTCAAATCCTTTCTTTAAAACTGCCAGATCAATTGACTTGAATTAATTTGTTAAATATCCTTTGATTGACTGTTTGAAAGTTATATTTTCATGTCAATCAGATTTATCATGTAGTTAGCAATGTGGTATCAGGGGAGCATTACATGCTCTTTAGAGCTTTAGCATTTTTTTGTGATCTTATTTGTTCACCTTCGTATATCAATGTGCTGTGTTTGTATTTTGCTGCATGTGTAAAGCAACTCAGTTGGTTATTACACATATTCCTTCATTTTTGTATTGTAACTGCTTAAACAGACTTCTAGGTGAGCGGAGTGGTATTCTACCCTTGTTGAAGGCCTTGTGGAGACCTCCAGATTTGTAAATTTCCTTTGCTTTTCTCGTGGTTGGAACCCCATATCTTTTCAATTTCACATTACTTTGCTTAATTATAGACTTTTTTACATTCTTGGGAACTAATAATAAATGTTTACTTCTTTTCAGACAAGCTTTTAAAAGATTTTACCAGGAATATATGGCATTTACCCACCCTACAGAAGATATATACATGGAGTAATGGAGAGGCAACAAAATAATATACATAGGTGAAAAATTTCCACTTTTGCCTTGATTACAGTTTTTGAAGATCATCAGATTCAATTTTAATTACAGTTCAAGGTTTTTCACCATACCTTCCAGTGTAAGGAAACAACAGATTTCACCTATGCCTATGATGAATAACAAAGAAGATTGGTTATATCAATATGTTTCTAAGCCACATTAATAAATATGTCAGAATGTTTGTTGACTTATTGTGCCAATGTTAAGTTATTTTTTAATCAGTGATTTATTTAATGTATTTTATATTAGCATTTCACATATTATAAAAATATTTAATTTGTTTAATTTTACTGTTACATGCTATATACAGTAAAACCTGTTTAAACCAAACACTACTGAGATTGTTCAGTATAGACAGGTCATGGTGTGGATTAGACAGGTTACACTGTTATATTTAGATTTAGTGAGGATGTTTTCATTGTCCTGTTTGCCAACTATCATAGGAATGATTTCTGCAATGTTATGAAGAATATGATATTGATATGAAGGAGTTAATTCTAATTTTTAAGCAGTTTTTTTTTCAAATCAGATTTCTTAGAAAATGGAAAATAAAACCATAAATATTTAGTCTTCTTTTTAATGATTTGAAAGACAAAATGTTACACCTTTACAATATGAGCAGACATATTTTCTCTTTAAATGAAAATAACTTTGTTTATAATGAAAAATGTATTTGTTGAATTGTTTGTTATTGTTGAAGAAATTTTTGAGAATGAAATATATTTTGAACTTGTCTGACAGAGAGGGTCAAGGTGAACTGTTGCCATCACTTTGTGTCTTTAGTCTTTATTTGTTTTTGTCTTAATCATCTACAGTTCACATTGTTAACTTTTTATAACTTCAGAATTGCAAACATGGGACATATTTTCTTTTAAGATCCTTGTCTTATTTTGTAACTTGCTAAAATATCGTGGGCAATGGCTTCTAGTGAGGAATAAACTAGAATACCCCTTCTTTATGGATAGTATAGAGATCATCATGACATGCTGTGTGTCCGTTCTACTGTGGTTCCATCCCCAGCAGTTACTCTTAGATCAGTTACTATATTTCAGATAATGTTTACCATGTTTACTACCTAATGGCTTTGTAAAGATTTTATTTATTTATTTGTTCTGAACAGTATATTAGTTTCCCATTGCAACACACAGACGTTGCAATTGCTTTACAAAGAATGTATCCATTTCATGTGGCAACTCCTTCTGTACTACTGTGTCAACCTCAATGAAACTTTCAAAAAATCTTTATTTATGTACTTCTGTTGATTATTGTTCTGGACGATAATGAGATTTCCATAGCATAACATGGAATTTGCCATTTCTTTACTGAAGAGGTAACCATTTTGTGGCAGCAACTCCATATAAACCTCTTAGTCAATTTCAGTGAATCTTTCCCATTTTCTTATTTTATAATGCTGTTGTACACCTCCTATTTTGATATATGTTTTGAACACTATTTTGTGGTTTCAAAAGCAAAACATAACTTTACCATTGATATACTCATTTGTAGTCACAACTCCTAATCAACTGAGCAAATTTTTTAAACGAAATCTTTATTATCTATTGCATTGGACACCTGGTATTTTGGTCCAATTATTTTTTTTATTCCTATAGCAAAACATAGTTTGTCATTGCTAAACATTGCAGAATTTAGTAAGTCTTCCTTACAGTTTTCCTAATTTTAACATAGCAATGTGAATACAACTTACAAAAATGCCACTCATGCAAGAATTCCTGTAGAAAGAACATGTCATTTTGACTGTTTTGGCTTCAGTTTCATAAAACATCTCAAACTGAGATTTTTCTCAAATCCTTGAGTTTTCCTCAAATAAAAAACTGTTATCTGATTGGTCAGTGTTGGAGTTGAGGTAAAGGTTGAGGAATTTTTCAGACTGAGATGTTTTATTAAACTGAAGGCAGTTGTCAACAATGTTTCATCTCTATTATCTATTGCTTTGGACACCTAGTCTTTTGGTCAAATAATTTTTTTTATTCCTTTAGCAAAACATAGATTTTGTTATTGCTAAACATTGCAGAATTTAGTAAGTTTTGCTTTCAATTTTCCTAATTTTAACATAGCAATGTGAATACAACTTACAAAAATGCCACTCGTGTAAGACTTATAGTTTAACATGAATTCCTGTAGAAAGTACATATGTCATTTTGACTGTTTTGGCTTCAGTTTCATAAAACATCTAAAATTGAGATTTTTCTCAATCCTTGAGTTTTCCTCAAATATTGGAAATACTGTTATCTGATTGGTCAGTTTTGGAGTTGAGGTAAATATTGAGGAATTCTTCAAACTGAGATGTTTTATTAAACTGAAGGCAGTTGTCAACAATGTTTCATCAGGTGAGCAATGGCAAGCTCTTTAGCACTTCTTGTTTCATATAGGTAGAAACAGTTTATCTTTCTCACAACTGTGATAAGTTTGCAGGTAACCTATTTTGTTGTTGGAATTATGTTTCATGCAAGTGCAGTTTATTAGGTATAGCTGAGTTAAATTTCAGACTGATATATCTTAGATGTCTCATTCTCAGCATGGGGACCAGCAGTGGGTTATGCATAATGTTTTATTAAACCATTTGTGATACTTTTAATGAGTGATTTGTTGCAAGTTTTGTGGCATGCATATTTGTTTTTGACTGAAAAATAGTTCATGTGGATTGTACATTTAACTTTTCAGAACAGTCATGACTGTTTGTTATAATAAACGTTTATCATTTACAGAGATTTATTTGATGTTGACACCTTTTATATAAATTATGTGTTCTTAATAATTGCAATCAATGTATTGTTTAAGAATAATATTTTAATGATCGGTTTATTGTATGCTATTATTCATTGTATTCATTAGGAGAAAGAAGCTTACCCAATATTCATGCTTCTGTCATATGTGTCAAAATTATTTTCATTTTAAATAGCTTAAAATATTAATGTTGATTTCATCTAACATACTTTTCAATATTTAAAGAATTAAAAAGAATATTTAAAAATGTGACAGCTAACAAAGATAAAAATATATTTAAGAATTTAATGCTTAATTTTGTGGTTTAATTTGGTGCATAAATGGGCTGACCATAACACATTTTGTAAGATATGTGGAAACAATGCATTTATAGCGCTTTGAAACTCCCATATAAACAATGAATTCTTATAATTACATTTTTGACAATTCGTTAAACAAAAATACATCAAAATTATACGATATAGTGGATAAAAGTTGGTCAAATTAATGTGTTTTGAATATATAGTACAACCAACAACATTGTCATAGAAGCACATGATGTCTTGGATTTTATGCTTTATTGGGATATGAAACAATAATTTTTAAGTTGTATTTTAAACCACTAGAACGCTGAAATTCAATGAAACACATACCATATTACTCATATTGAGTGTCCCAGCCACTATTAGCGTCCCTTCACCTTAACTTCCTCTAAAATTCTTAAGCTTCTCCATAAAACACCCAGTATTGCAAAGTTTTACAGAAAATTCTTTGAGAAAAACAGCATTTTTTTATTGTGACACTATAATATAGGTGATAGAAACTACAATTCGTCATTTCTGTCTGTTCTAAACAAAAAACATCAAATTTTTGCAAACTGAACTTGATAGAATTCCAGATTTTACCGATTGTCATAAGTGGTCAATTTTTAAATTTTTTTATGCACCTTGGGCGCTTTTTACGAGGATTAAGGAACCAAAGATAATTATAAAAAGAATTAATTGTTGTTTTTTTTTATCTTTGATTACCAAAATTTTTTTTTAAATCTTCAGTTTCAATCCAAATTTGATTTTTGGGGGGTAAATTCCTGATATATTTCAATTACTAAATGGTGCTTCATAACATGACTTATGAAAAATCAAAGGCTGAATGTAATCATGAGATTTACATATGAATTTTCTGTTTGTTAGCTTTAAAACAGTGTTTTGTCATATTGTCATTTGAAAATCTTTGAATTTTAGTCTTATCTCTTCTGTGCACAAAGGGAATTTGTAAATAAAATATATTGGAAAGGCATTTATTGCCAATTCACTATTAAGAATTTTGGCATGTTAATCTATAATTGAGCAAAATTTCAGATATTATACAAAGGATGAAATGGTATTTTAATATATATTGAAATTATTAAGACATTGTATAAATGAGGTATCAAATAGATACAGCTTTCCAAATTAGGTCAGGTGACCGAAGCTGGTTTGTCTTCTCAGAGCAAATGAATGTTGAGCAGAAGTTAATTAATATCCCATTCTTAATGGAAAAATAATTATTAAGGGGAAACATCAAATGAGCATACTGCTGTGTCTTAAAAGACTTGTAAAATATTTCTAGAAAATTTCATATATAATTTAAACAAAATTGAACATGCAATATCTAGCAATATTATTACATTTTGTGCATTTATGTTTAGAAACCAGTGATTATATTAATATAACTACAATTTTATTGAGTATCAAAGCTATGCTATATGATAATAGGAATAATATTGCATGTATATAGTCTCTTGTAGAAAGTAAATTAGACTCCTTGTGCAGTATATTTTACTTGGGACAATATTCTTGCAACAAACCTATATTATATGAAAGAACAATTGATTTGATACCAAGGTTGTTATTATTTTCATAACTTAGTACCATAAATAAATATATTGGTAGGTGGGTGTTGGAAGCCACTTTTTATTTTTAACCCCACCATGCATAAAATTTTAATTGCTTATTTTCCTTAATTGTTTGGCAAAATTGTTTCAAAATAACCACCCCCCCATGAAATTTTAACAGAGGTGGCTTTTTACAACCCACATAATTAATACTGGCACAACACTTAAGATATATTTAATTAAATGAAGATTGTAAATAACTGAAATGGTACATTTATCAGTAACATACATAAAATAAAAAAATTACTACAGATAATTCTTTTTGTTAATCTATACAGTTTAGTCATAAACTACACATTTTTGTTAATGCAAATGTAGTAATATGCATTTTAGCGTATCAAACTGCAATTTGATAAAAAAAGTCATATCCTGCTAAGTTCAGATCTGAGAGGAAGATTGTTCCTGAAAACTAAACCAACAAGAACAAAAAAAAAATACAAAGGGAAAGAAAAAATGTTCCATTATTTTTTAATGATATATCACAAGGTCAGACAAGGACACAAACACAAATATTTAAAATTTGGTTTTCCTGTTTCTTATTTAGCTATACTTAATGCATAACAGTTCAGTGAGATGCAGCCGATTCAACTGCCAAAAGGGTCAGCTGTGACTTAACCCTAACCTTAGCCCTAGTTGTTACCCATACTTCTACCCTGTATCATACAGAAACTTGACTATAACTTTATTATAAAACTGTTATCTTAGACAAAATACATGACATGATTCTGAATGTGAAGGACAAGAATGTTAAGCCATGTTTTTGGCCCAAGAATTTTGTTAAAAAATAAAAAGTGGCTAATATTATTTAGATTGAAAAATGTCTATGAAAAGAAAATCATATCATTTTTTATTTGTTTAATTGGGTTTTAACAGTCACATAGAAATTGCTTTAAATGTGAAAATACTAAGAATGCTACATTGAATAAAGTTTGTTGATTTTGATATAGATTGCACAAAAACATCAGAACCAAACACAATTTTAAAAGATCTATTAAGTACAAATGTTTCATTAAAATATCTTTGTGATGATTTTGTTCACACATACCTTATTTAGAACAAAACACCTAAAAATTTTACAGAAAATATAACATTCTTGTTGTGCCCTGCTGTTTTGTTGAAATGATGACAATTCTATAAGTATAAGGTATGAATTTAAAAAAGATGGTTTTTACACAAATTATTGTTGTGTCATAAAATCTAAAATTTGGAGGAAATATGGGACTTGTCTTACCCATCCCTTTGCAAACATATTGTTTTACTTCACAACTTTCGATAGACTTTGGCTTAACTTAAAGCCTAACTCTAGCTTATTCTAGCATTCTTATATTGACCATAAAATTATCATAGGAGGAATACTAAAAAAAATGCAATAACCATCTTTCCATTCCCATTTATAAGTAACAATATTTCCGACTTAACGATTTCTGTCTGCCCCTTTGGTATCTTCGAATTCCTTTGAATATAATCCTAAAGTCTCATCATGTTTCAATACTTGGATTTTTTCCAGGAGCCAAATGAAGTTTTCTTACCTTAAACAAAAGAATTTAACATTTTTGCAAAATATGTCAAAGTCTTTTGAAAAATTGTTCAATAAATTTAACTTCTGATTAGAATTTGTCTAAAATTTAAAATAGGAAATTTCTAAATTTTTAATTATATAATTATATGCAAATGTTTGAAACATTTCCTTTTTTGATAGTGTGCATGACTGTTAGGTATTCGCTTGCTTAACATTTACAAGAACTTTTTACCCATCTGGACTTCTCTATGTTGTTGGTGGAGTCTGCACAATGCTTTTTTAGCAACAAAGTTGTTCTTTTGTACTTGGCTTTGTGATCAACTTTTCTCTGTTTATGATTAAGCACTTTTAATGATGTTATTCATATATCTCAATGTAAATTTTATACTGTATCGTGTATAACTGAGTTGAAAAATGCTACCTATTCCACAGATGTTCCTATCTCATAACATATAGGAGGAGCCCTTGGCCTGTCCTTGAAAATAAAAAACTTGAATTAAAAATTAGAGTCTTTCAAGAATGATACCACACGAAATAAAGGAACGTTGACACCATAAACCTCTCCAATAAATGTGATCCACATGGGTTGGGATTTTCTTCTCGTTTTAAACACCCATTGTATATTGTAATTATGCAAGTCCTGTAATTCATGCCAGAAAAATACAATCTTGCATACGTTTAAAACAAATATTAAAAAAGGCAAATTTTACTGTATGTGAATGGTTTTTTTTTTTATATATAAAGCAACAACAACCTTGTTAACTAGCATTGAATCAATCAAATGCAGACTTGATACAATCACAAATAAAATAATATATAGGGGTCTACAATACATAATTTTAACAACACCATATAGACAAAATATGGCAACATATAAAAATAAAAATTCAATGAAGCGCAATATTTCAGTCTACTTAAGACCTTCATCAGACATCACTGATGTTGTTTTTTGAAAGTTTTAGCTATCGGGCACATTATTATTAATATTTAGAAAATAAACATGAAATATAATATTTTATACCAACTATAAAGATAGTCACATTATGTTCACATTTTTAAAAATGTTTTTTTTTGCCATCACGTTCATTTAACCCATCCTGCTCCAGCGTTCGGAGCTGGTAAATCCAAAATTGCTCACACGACCGTCTGGCCGCATCATCCCATGCAGAGTTCTGCTATTTGAAAAGTTACTTTCACAAACGGGTTACCATTTGATTTAAGATAATTGATCAATGAAAAATTTTTGTTAATAATAAAAAACGACGGATTTTTCCACCTTGGATTGAATATTTAGATTATATCACATGTCAAAATGTATTTGCAGTCGTTTGTCTTGCAACTTGTGTGTGTAATAATTGTGTATTTTTTATTTGTTGCTGTGCTTCAGAATTTGTACTCTATGTTTGCTGTGAAGCAGCACCTACAGGTCTTCCGCTTAGATAGTATGTGTAAAGGCCGATACAACCCATAAGATATATCTTATCAAATTTGTAATATAAGGTAAATCTTAACGTGTGAGGGCTAAAAGTAGGCAATGGACTTAACTGGGTCATATTAAAGTTTCTTGTAGAATTCAGCGTTTGAAAGTGGTCGATGCCCTTCCTATATATATATATAGTCCTACGTGTTTATAACTACACTGCACTGCCTTAATTTTATCGGTCTTTTTTTCACTATTTCTGTTCGTTTGTTCTGTTAAATTCGTGATAGCAGTTTCTGCGTATTTGGAGATGTTATTATTCTTTTGTTGCTCAGACATTTTTTACTGTATTTATAAAAGTCTCAAGATTGTCATTCTTACTTTTTTGTGGCTTCTAGTTACTCTCTTTTTTATTGCACTTCGTAGTTGTTCCTACCGTCAGATTTGGCTTTCTATTTCGATGTGTTTGGATTTGAGTACTCCTTTTACTATATTTGGACTTCCTATGTATTTGTTCTAATGCTAATGATGAGAGGTTACTCATTGAAATGTAAATATAACTTAACAAAATTCACAATATATATTCAACATTGGTAAACTTGCATTTTGAAAACACCAGATCGATACATCTACTGGTGGACCAGAGGTCCCAGAGTGTGTTCACCAACCCAGATGTCAGAATTGTCTGATACAAAATTTATCAACAATGTTTGACAGAAGTTTGCTGCATTTTTTAATATTCTACAGCACTGGAAATACGCAAAGGCTTCAACATGTATTGCACTAAATGTAGTTGCCGGACCGTTGGATTTGGGGTCCTTTTTCGATTTGTTTGGATATAAGTACATGTACTTCTTTTACTATGTTTGTATGTCAGACTTCCTTTGTTTTTGTTCTAATGCTACAGATGAAAGGGTTTTTCCTTGAAATGTCTATAAAGCATGACAAAATTCACAATATTCATTCAACAATGCATGGTAAACTTGTATTTTAGAATCTAAAGGTATGGATGTGTCATTATTGCATTAATTGTCTTCTGAATCTGCGATGGAAAAATTCTTTAAGGTGCAGTCTTCACCCAAAATTGTTAAGATCTGCTCGATTTCTAATCTGTTTACATTTGAAGGTATAGGACAGAAATTTAGACCTCTTAACTAAGTAAGCTTCTGAATTGTAAAGAGGACAGGATGACAAATACCACAATATTCTGCTTATTGGGCTTCTTGCGTTTAAATCTTTAGGTCTTCCTATTTCCTTTCTTTAAACACGATGTGTCTTGAAAGTAATTTTTAATTAGCTGCAATACCATCACATTTGATTTTGTTAGTGAATTCATTGAATCCCTTCGTGAGTGGCTTACAATGTTTCCTTTAAGTTCCTTTGTTACTTGTGTTTAATGGTGTATGGAATGGCACAACAGAAGCTGAAGAAGCCGAAAAAGACAATTGAAAAGAATGTATCGTTCAAACGTTTCAAAAATCTTTTCGATTTAGATCCGTGTGTTTGAGGATCTAATTAAATACAGGGACATATATTTCTGTTAGATACATCCCTGTTAAATACTTGTTTCTTTGTTAGCTATCTTAATTTGTTAAAATGATTGGTGGAAAATACATGTTTACCAACGGTGAGTAAACGGGGAATTTTAGTATGCTATATGTACATTTCAGGAGTAATATTTCATTAGTAGCATTAGGACCAAAACATAGAAGGTAAGAGATCCAAACTTAGTAAAAAAAAGTACTCAAATCCAAATAAATCAAAATAGGAAGCAAAATCCGATGGCAGGAACAACTACTAAAGGCAATACGTTTCAAAGCCTTTCAGTATTTTTAATGCTTTAGAATTTAAACAAATGCATCAAATTGCTATAAAACATTATTTGATAAAGGAGTAGGTACGTTAAGCCTCTATTTTGCCCAAATTTTAGGATTTTGTGACACTGTAATTGTTGTGAAAATGCTGTTTAATATTAACCGTCTTTTAATAATTCATAAGATATTCATATATACCTTTCGTCATTTCAACAAAACGACAGGGTATGTTTGACTATTTCAACAACATTTTCTGTAAAAATACTTAATTTTTGGAAGTGTTGTGATTTAAATAGATATGATCGCAACAACACATCACAAAGATATTTTAACCAAACATTTGTACTTAATAGGTCTCTAATTGTGCAAAGTTTGGCTGTGATGTTTTGTGCAATCTATATAAAAATCGACAAAATTGTATCAAATGTATCAAATCAAGTAATTTCTTAGTATTTTCATATTTAAAGAAATTTTTATGTGCCTTGTGACCGTTGTAGAACCATATTAAACTTAAAATTTTGGTATTCTACACTGGATTTATTGACATTATTCAATACAAAAATATAAAATAATATATACTTAATAATACTTTCATTTTTTAGCAAAATTTTTGGGCCAAAAATGTGCCTTAACGACCCTTGTCCTTTCACGTCAGAAAAGTCGGACAACCTGGCTGGTGAATACCCACGGGACGTTATGGTCCACCACAAAGGGCATTGACTTAGTGGTTTCAAAATACTAGTTTTACACCACAAATTAAAAAAAAAGAAAGAAAGAAAGATGAAAAAAGGGGGGTCCAATGCCCCAAGCACCTGTGAGTAAAAGAAGTACTTAAATCCATATAAACCGAACGCCAAATTATTTTGTAACCGTGGCAAAATGCATACAATCAAATATCAATATGTGTGTTGAGTGTTGCAATAGATATGTTAGTGGTCAAAAAAATAGCAACAACAATAAAAAAATATAGAGACCTACACTAAGTACAAAACATATAAAAATAAAACTTGAATGAATTAAGTTTATTGAAAAAACTTCATCAAGTGTTATTGATACTTATTTGAAACTGAAGCTGGGGTGAGTCAAAATATTTTTGAAAGTTTAACTAAATGTCGAGCACAAGATTATTCATATTATCATCGTATTATGTTTTTGATAAAGTTGATGGTCAGACCTGCTTAACTGCAAAATTCAGGCTCATAGTAACACTCAAAGGTGCCAGTGATATACTCAACTTTGAAACTCTACACTTACAGCTCACAAAAAGCTCGATCAAATTTCAGCCTCTGCAATAATATATGGTAGTTCATTGGAGAGAAAAGGTATGTATAATGACAGAAGTTACAAATTAATGAATATTTAATCCTGAAAAATTATAGATAATTACAGGTTTGATATGGAAAGGGACATTTAATGATATATTTATCACATATTTTGTCCATAATTTGCTGTGATTAATGTATAAATTTTCTTTGCTTTGAAACAAAATTATTCTTTTATGCATACATTTCAGAAATAAAAACATATTATGCTCTATGTCAGAGTTTGTTGGAACGGGTAAAAAGGTTATGGAAGAAATTCTTGTAAAAGTTGTAGATTGAAAAAAGTGCAAGCAAGTTGCAATAATACTTTTTAGCAATCACGATGTATTTTAAGTTGCGCCGAGTTTTTAATTCTCTACGGGGATTTTACATTGTAAAATCAGCCATTTGTTTGCAGAAAGTGGCTTTTTGCACACGCCAGCGCGAGACCGGGAGTACACATTGTCAACGCTGCGTAATATTAAGTAAT
>JARWCS010247484.1:0-13445 GCA_034783895.1 Geukensia demissa
TGTCATATTTTAAAGAATAAACAAGTCATTTAACGAGTTACTTATGAGTCTCAACTAACAAAAATTCCTTTATTCAGAGGCTTGAATTTTCGAACTAAAGTGAACAAAAAGAATTTTCTTAACCATTATTGGTTTGTTATTTTTTTAAAGTTTCCTTGGCAATGTCATTCTATTAAAGAAGACTCTGCAAAGGCATTCAGAATAAAGTGAATTATTTGGCTGAAATAGTTCCACATTTCGCCTAACATCACATAATACTCAAGTTTTATTTATTCCAACTAGCAATATGTTCTATCAAATTTAAGAACTTAAATAAAATGCAGACGCGAACCGATATTTTACCATGCCCGATGCCGTTGTTCGTTTTATTTACATCCACACCCGGGTACCTAACACATGTAAATACAAGGAAATACAAAAATACGAATATTTTTAGAGATCTTTGTCAAACTCCAAACTTTTTAAGATTTCACTATCTTCTTGAGATATCTAAAATCGGGTGAAAGTTGCGAAACAATCAATTTTCGCATAGTATGGATTTTTTTTCATTCGATTTTATATTTTTTATACGACCGCAAAAATTTGCGGTCGTAAATATGGTATGATACTGTCGTCGTCGGCGGTGTTAGCGTCTGTAGACAGGTTGGTTTCCGCACGACAACTTTTGTTCTAGTTCTTTTAATATTTTGGGACATTGATAATTGGTTCTAAATAAAGGTTGGTATTGATTTTGGGGGATCTAGTCACAAACCGTTTTTTGGGAGGGGCCATAAGGGGCTTTTATTTTAATGCAAATTCTCTATTTCTTGTCCAATTTTGATGGTTTTTTTTCTTTGTATTCCCCATGAATTTATTGTGTGTTTTTTCATTAGAATCGTCTCAATGGGACCTTTAGATAAATGTCAACAGATTTTCTTTATCACTTACCGTTTTCGAGATAAAAGGGGTGAAAGTGTGCAAGAAAATAAATTTTGCACTATATGGAGATCATTTCTTATGAAAAATGCAACAAAAGTTTTGCCAGTTTCGGCGATAATGGGGGTCAAAATGACCATTGATCTGGCCATTATTGTGTCCGGCAAAATACTTCACACTTACAGAAATGTTCATTTGTTCACCGTCCTGCGTGGGTGTATCGTGCTACACTTGCGAGGCATCTCAGTTGCACGCAAAAATTTCAACAGTTTTCAGTTAAAATATTTTTATATAATGTAAAACATACTTAAAAGTGCACATAACTTTGTTAAATCAATACATGAATTCAAAAGATACGTGAATGTTGATATTTTGGAAACAAAATTCGGTGTTCATTAACGTTGTGTAGCTTGTGATAAGCAGGACTTGTGCTTGTAAAGTTTATCGTTTTCAACCTAACCATATCTCCTTACACGAGACAAATCTGTGAAGTTTGTGATGTAGAAAGAAGGAATGCTGTTTTTTAAAATGACTTTTACCATTTTGGCGGGAATGGGTGGTGTCAAAACACCCAATGTTGTACAACTTTTAGACACCTTTCATCAAGTGTAACAGGATAAAAATGAAAAAAAATAAGATAATAGGCAACACAGAGCAGGAACAATATTGCGTTACCCAGGGTGTAAATACCGGATCTCAAATTCTACCGTACAAAAAAATTAACGAATAACAGAACTAAAATTCAGACAAAATTAAATCACACGCACATAGAGAAAAGCAAAGTATGTAATTTATTGTTTTTCGTATTGCATTTATTTTTTCTTGCTAAAAACATTCATAGTATTAATAATTTACGCAGCTCTTTTTTGTATATAATTTTTAACTAATTGCTGGACACACGTATTGCATGTAGATACAGAATATAATTTCACGACCTGTTGTTCACATATTACTCGGAAAAGAGGAATAATGAATTTGTTTTTGTGATTAAATCAGATGATACTGTTGCATGGCATCTGGGTCATTTAGGATCGGGGTTTTTTTTCGACTTAAAAAATCTGCCTTTTCAATGATATTGTCTATTAACCATCTATGTTAGATAGCTAAATTAAACTTGTAAAGAAGTTACATTGGTGTAACACGCAGGTGACACTGATGTCAAGGTCATCCAGTAGAAACAGTTTTAGACTTAGAAAATCTGCTCAGAAGTTAGGTCCAATTTTTCTTTCTCAGAAACGATATTTGTCATATTAATGGAACTTGCTATGCGTTATATTTAACTAACATGCATGTTTCAGAAGCAAATTTTAATGAACTTGACATGAAGGTTATGCAGGGGAAACAACTTTCAACTTAGAATATCTGCCTCCAAGTGTTTGTTATATCCATTTTTTTTTAATCTCAGTAACAGCACTTGGTATCTAAATGAAACTTGTAAAGAGGTTGCATGCGTTAAGTATGCATGCTATATATGGAGGCACACTGAGATGACCTTGACCAAGATCATGTAGGATCTTATATATATAGTTATTTCAACTTAGAAAATTATTGTTTTTATTGAGGTTTATTTATAAGTTTTTATTTGCTTAGAATCCTAGAACCTAAATGTAATCTTTTTGAAAATTGAAAGGATCGAAATTTCCTGGAAGATTCTCTGACCTGTTATATTGGAAAGTTACATAACAACTATATAAAAAAAAATCAGAAAATTAGAAGGTCACGTGCAATCATAGGGAGTACCATTATATATGGCAGTTTAAACTTTGCTAAATTTCCTGGAAGTCTCTATAGCTAGCTAGCTAAGACCTGTTAACCTTTGAAAAAGTACTTAGCAACCATACATAATTGGAATCGCAAGATAAATAACCATCATACGGAGATTTAAGATTAAAAAAATTTGCTGTCCCTGTCACTTCCAACATTGGTAAATTTCCTGGAAGGTCCTCACACTTGTTATCTTTAGTAGAAAATTCCTTAGCAATATACATTTAAGAGTCAGTTGATCTTTTGCAATCATAAGGAGTCCAGTTTAAGAATTATGGTAATTCCAACTTTGGAAAATTTCCTGGAAGTCTCCTAGACCAGCTACCTTTAAATAAACATAACTAGCAACAATACTCAAATGGAATCAAAAGATTGCAGCTACTTGGAGTCTTAATATTGATAAATTTGGTAATTTCAACTTTGGTAAATTTCTTTGAAGTCTCTCAGACCTTTTATTTTGAAACTGAACTTACTCAAATTGAATCAGAATATACAATGTAATTGCAATCATATGAAATTTAGACATTTAGAAATTATATGATACGGCAATTCCAATTTTGATTAATTTTTGTGTCGCCAGCATTTCGCAGAGCAACATATAGAGATCACTATCCGTCGTCTTGCCTTGTTCTGCGTCGTCTTGTGTGGCTATAAATTTCTGTCACGTATTATCAGTAACCATGTAAGTTAGCTTCGTGATATTTGGCACAAAGCTTTGGTACGGGGAAATGTATCGTGTAAAGCAGATTCAATTCAGTCGCATTTCCACTTTCTGTTTGCCGATGCTCATGTTGGAAAATGTCGGTCACAGTTTTCTCAGCAATCATGCAGGTTGGTATGGTAAAGTGTATTGTGTAAGACAGTCTCCAGTCGGTCGCAATTCTACTTCCTGTTTGCCTCGACTTCGATTTTTTCTCATGTTGGAAAATTTGTCACATTTTTCTCAGCATCCATGCAAGTAAGCTTCCTGATATTTGGCGCAGACCTTTGGTATGGTAAATAGTACCTTGTAGGGCAGTTTAAAGGTGGTTGCTTTTCTACTTCCTGTTTGCTGAGACTTCGACCATTTTCTCATGTTGGAAAATTTCTGACACATTTTTCTCAGCAACCATGCAGGTTAGCCTTCTGATATTTTGCACATGCAGACCTTTGGTGTGGTGAAGTGTTTCTTATAAGGCGGTTTAAAGCTGGTCACATTTCCACTCTCTGCTTGCCAAGACTTCAACAATTTTTTCATGTTGGAAAATTTCTGTCACATTTTTCTCTGAAACCATGTAATTTAGCTTCTTGATATTTGGCACAGAGCTTCAGTATGGTGAACTATATCATCTTCAGAGGAAAACCCAATACTAAGTCTGGAAAATTATCAGACCCGTTACTTTGAAAAAAAAAACTTGACAACTATACAATTACATCATTAATCAAGTGCAAAAATCTTCGACCGGTTTCCCTTTTGGAAAATACCTAACAACATATAATATCATAATCAGGAGAACGGTTCTGATTTTATGCAGTGTTAAGATTTTAAAACGTATCAGTTCCAACTTTCGTAAAATCCTAGATGACTCTCAGTCCTTTGGAAAATTAATTGCTACCCCACACCTTTGTCATTCATGGTTTTGCACATTCATGCATGCAGATTTTGCTTATGTATAAATGTTAAATATACAAAATAGCTGCAATATAAAGGCGAACTCGTTGGTTATTGGCTGCGTTTCTGTTGTGACTTCCCATGGTGTTACGGACACGGCCGGAAAAAATAGCCATAAGCTTTTAATCTTGGGAGTAATACGCTCTTTGCACTTTCCGTTTGCCTTTTAGGTGGTCGTGTGTAATTATTGCTTTATAGATTGATGTACAAGGAAACTAAATTTTATGATCTTGTAATGTTAATAAAGTTTTTCCGACTGTTTTTTTCTGTTTCTTTTTAGCTCATATGGCCAAAGGCCATGGCAGTGAGCTTTTGTCATCACTTGTAGTTCGTCCGTCCGTCATTCCGTAACCTTTACAATTTTTATCACCTTATTCGTAACCGCTAGGCCAAATGTAACCAAACTTAACAGGGGGTACCCATGGAAGGTCCTCTACAAAGTTTGCTCATTTGTCCTGATCGCACAAAAACATGTCCGCCATGGACGATTCCTGTTTCTGATTTTCTAAAACATTAAAAAAAAATCTTCTCTGAAACCGTTCGTCCAATACAGAAGCATCTATATGCATTCATTCATTTGTAGCTTTATCTGCATATTTATTTTTGTCCTAGCGGAGGTCTTTATACATCCATATAGGCAACGTCACTGAAAGTGATTTAATTGAAAGAAATGTCAGTTAACAAATTATTAATTATTTATTAATACCAGAAAGCATCGAATTACAAAATATTGCTAAAGAATTCGTTATAAATGGTGCATGCGAGATTTTTGATAGAGCAGTATCCCTTAATGTTGATTTTTTAGATCTTTACGATTGTGATAAATTTACTTTTTTGTTTACAAATAAAGATATATGTTTTATTCAGCCGAAATCTGAAATGTTTGATATAGATAATGAATCTAGTAATATTTTATGCAAAATTTATCTTTGAGTTGTTAATATTTTATGTAAAAGTCTCTCGTAACAATTTTGAGAGTTGCTCTCAGTTGCTTTAAATGAATATTTTCTGTACTTTATAATGCATTGTGTATATACCATGATGTATATTGCGTTGTTTAAATATCACGTATGGGAGGTGAAACTATAATAAAGTATTTGATTTGATTTGTGAAACTGGCATCCAAATTGGCGTATGTGAGATTTAAAGAATTTAATTTGCATATCAATTACAAATTGTAATTAATTTATTTCACAACAAAATCATTTATTTTGTGACGTAAGTGGCCTGGACAAGTTCCAGTAAGTCTTTTGATCCGCTTGGAAGACAAACAACATTCCGGGTAGGGTTCAGGGTTTTATGTCATTGTTTGTTGTTTATAATCCTAGACAAACAACAACAAATTCCTAAAAATAAGATTTACAGGTTAATAGTACCAAATTTATAACTAACAGCCGACCAGCAGTCGACGACAAAAACAACATTAACCAAAATGCATAAACAATTTAAGAAGACCATCGGTTTACTATGCAAAAATCTTTTTATGTTAAATTTTCATACGTTTTTATTTTCTGTCATTGTGTATGCTTCAGAGAAACACTCCGCACCAAAAAAAAAAAATAGAAAAAGAACAAACAGTTCGATGGGTCAAGTACGACAGATATGGAAAAAATCAAATGGCAAGTGAATATATTAGTTCTTGGGCTAAGAACAAATTAGTTCTTGGGCTAAGAACAGTCAACAGTATCGATCTACGAAATTGTCTTGTTCTGATTACTAAGTTGCACCCGAACACCTCAGTTATACTTAATCAGTTATTAGAAATTTGTTATAATTCAAAACTAATTAAAATCAATAGCTTGTTAGTTTCTTAAGGAAATGAAATGAAAATCATGCAATACGGAATTTTATTCTACAACAGAGGGTTATGACATTACCAGGACAATGGGCGTATTAATAACACGTATTTTATTTTTTCTAATTATGTTGCTGGGTGATTAGTAGTCTGGATAATAAAATATTGTCTCAAAGGAGTGTGGAGACGTGCAACCCGTTTCCCCTGGTCCTAAACTCCTGGGTAGATAAGCAACACAATTATTCAGTATTAATAGTGACTGTGTAAGTAAACGAGTTGTCAACGAATGAACTGTTTTACATATATACTTAGTACCCGGATAAATTGTCGTTGAGGTTAAAATTGGGAATCCTCCTTTCATTAAATTTTACAGGTTTATGCATGTAAATTCATTAAGTCCAGCCTAAACTGTTTGCCCTGAATTTCAAACAATATTGTTTTCATTGCAACCTTTGAAAATGTCGAAAAATTAAGTTAAAATAAGTGAACTTAATTAATTGTGGACCCCATTTCTGGAATACGGTTGGATGACAGTTTGTCTAGACTTATATGGGAGATATTGTAAATAAACCGTATGTTAATAAATTTTATTGCCGATGCACGAATTAAATAAAAAAATCGATTGATCACGATCTGACATCATATCTACATGTATTACACCTGTTATATTATACTTGAGAAAGAAGTTTGTTGGCGCATCCAGAATGATCTTCGGTGACACCTTTGTATTTTCTCGTTCACATAGTTGTGGTATTTTTGTAAAAGAGACAGCTATGCACATAAGTTTTAATTTCAAATATAAGATAATTTCATATCTACAGGTCTAAAATAAACAAAGGCCCCGCTGATTGATTGATTAAACGTCCAGCGGCAATTATTTCACGCATATTAGGACGAGAGCATATAATGGTGATGATGATGAATGAACCCTGCTTTGTACCAGACCGACACTCTGAACCGGATTTTTTAATGTGCTAACTCACGAAAGGAACAGTCCACAGGAATATACATTTACCGAGGGGGTTAAATGCAAGCTGTAAAAGGTCCAGGAAAATAAAATGTAAAGCTATTCAAAAGTAACAATAATCAACCAAAAAGAGATTCAAACGAAAAACGCATGGCAATAAATCTTTAAAACGGCTAAATGTTCCTAGGTTGGGACAGGCTTATAAAGCATATGACAGAGAATATAAGGAGTGTGAGAACTCAACCCACTCAACCAGTATGATCATTCAAGCTAAAGCTCACATGGTGATATTGGTGTCTCGGATTGATGCGGGGTGTGATACGGAAATACTCTCTATATATCATACGCTTGCAGCCAAAGGTTATGTAGTTCCTTTCTTCGTCATATTTATATGATTTGGGACAAATTTTTGGGAAACCAAAGACGCCTGTTAGGATATAAAAAGAACAAAAATCGGAAGAGAAGAACTTAATACCATCAATGTTAAACATTTCTAAGGGGTTATGAACGTAATTTTCACATAAAGGTTTTTGTTATTCGACTTAAACGATGTTTTTCTAAGGTTGTGGAATTTCTTGTGTGTATGTCGTGGATGCTAAGGATGTTGCTTAAGGAATCGAAGGCTTTCTGTCATTTTGCATTGTTTTTTGACAAATACACTACGGAAATAAAGACATCTAGGAAATTATGTGTTGCTATAGAGCTGGGTGAGCTTAGCTCATTATTAAAGCATTATAAGCTATAATATGGTCGTTGACGAAATAAATTTTTCTCATCGATTTCACAACTGAAATTTTAATTGAAGTTTAAAAGAGCTGTAGAATTTACGCCAAACTGCAATTCAGTTCATTAAAACGATCGATCATTTTAATCCCGACAGATCGATCGATCGGTCTCATTTTAAATACGCAGTATTGTACAACCGATAGAAATTCTCATCGTAAAATTTGTAAAATCGATAAATATGCGTGGGAAAATGTTCAGTGTCACGAAGTCTGCATAACAATTAATAAAATACTATATTACTCCGTAAAATTTTCAACAAATCACCCGTTTAATTTGTTCAGCTGTCCATCAAAACAAACTAGATGCAACTAAATGCTATAAAATCGACAACTTCCCCCACACCCCAGCAAAGTAAAACAAGTTTTAAGTTCTCTTATAATTTCTAATTAAGATCTTGGTTTAATTTTTCAAAATGTTCTCTGTTTGAGGACGTAGCGAACCATTGTATCAGATTGTTCAATGTTTTATTTGATTGAGAACGAAGCGAACATTTTACTAAGAGGCTGAGCAATATATGCTAATTTAGATTTTCCAATAATTGCCCCTTGGACAGAAATATAAAGTACCTAGATTTTTTTGCAAACATAATTGTGAATATCCCATAAAATTCATAAAAAATTCTCCGTTTCCAAATATGTATTATTGTTTCAAGAATACTGGGTCTGGAAATTTACCAAAATTGGAATTTGAAGTTTCTATTGCATGCTTTACATATAGACATTATTGACCTTGTATAAAACTAAATCCAAAACTCCAGAATAAAGTTCAGTTCAAGAAACTTGTCTTAAATGAGAGATCAACCCTTGAGACCCCTCGTTGAAGGCTTTGTGGAGACCTCTAGTTTTGTAAATTCCCCTGTTTTTCTCGTGGATGGAAAGCAGTCTCTCTGACATTTATCCCATATCTTTTTATTTTCATCACATCTGTTTAAACTTTTAACAATCCAATCATCCTTTAACAGAATTGAAATGAAAAATTTTAGAAATATTTCCAGATATTTGGGATATTAGTTGCAACGGGCTCTTTTGATAGGGTTTGGAAGTTCAGCCTGTGCAACTGGCCAAAAAAATGGACCGCTCATTTCGAGCTGTTCCAAAAGGTTCATTATTATTATACTTTCTCTGAGTGCAGAGAGGTTATATGAATAATTCCTGTTGTTTACGTTAAGATATATACTATATATATTACTTAAACACTTGGAAGTCTTTTAAGTGGATCAAAGGATCACGCTACCAATTTCCATGTAATCCTCCTGGTCGCCATTACTTACAGCCATTTAGGACAGTAAACAGAAGCATGTAAGGAAATTTTGGTTTTTATTGCGAAATAGCGTGCTTAGCATGAAAACGCTTCTCGTATTATTCTAGGAAGGACTTATGTTTCAACAGGAAATGTCAACAGCTTTTTGACCGTAAAACGATAAGAATTCTTGGAAAAATATCGGGGACATCGATTTTTTCTTTTAAATACAATAGAGATCTAGCGTATATATAAAATGTGTAGACAAACATTTCTTGCATGCATTTTCGGGACAAAAGCATAAATATTGATATGGCATAAAGATTGAACCATTGTTTGACTCACTGAGCCAGATATACTCTGTGCTAGGTTTCAATGTAACAGTCAATAGGAGGACATGTCACTCTATCCTAACTCAACAATGTTCTGACAACGAACCGTCCAGTCTTTGCTCTCGTCTCAAGTCTACATGCTTGGAAGAGAAGTATCTAAACCCACGACCTTCTGCCGTCTTCCAATAGTTAACCAGGCTGTTCAGGGAAAAGTAAAATGTAAACTTTACACAACAACCATTTACAAACTCGGTAAATCCTTTAAAATAGATGTCCTCTTTGACTGTATCGACATTGTGTTGCAGCATGGATTAATATTATTCCACAAAAAAGTCTGAACCTTGAAAATACCATAAATTTAACGGTTACGAAGGGAAGAAATTATAGCTTTTGTTTGTTTGATTGATTAGGGTTTAACGCCACTTTCAACAATATTTCAGTCCTATCGCGGCGGTCAGTTTTACTTTTGGAGGAAGTTGGAGTACCCGGAGAGAAGCAACGACCTTGGGCAAGAAATTGTAGCTTATTTCTGCAATTATACCAAAAGGACTAAATGCTGTAAGGGCTGCATTTGCAGCCCCATTCATCCCAAAGAAAAAAAACCAAGCTTTTCAGATCAGTATCAAATAAAGTGAAAATAAGTCAACAGACGTCCAGTAATTTGAAATTAATAATATTTTTGATGATGTTGCAGGATTAGTGAAAAATTAGTAAACACCATAGATTAAGAGTAAATTATAGTGTTGTGTGTTCTACGTTTGTCTTTCGTTTCATTTTGTTGGCCATGGTCTTGTCTGTCTTCCGACTTATTTCTGTCTGCCCCTTTGGTATCTTCGAATTCCTTTTACGGTAAAAATGCCTTATTTCAGGTTATATTGGTAAACCCACAGAATATACATATTGTTTTTGCCCAGTGTGACAGTTAAAGGTACTTAGTAAATAGATATATTTGCAGAAACTTTGTCCCATATTGCGATGAACTCAACATGTATTATGCCTGAACAATATCATAATGGATTAATAATACTATCTATATAAGTTATGTAATGGAACAGATTGCTGAAAAGATGAAAAATTGAAATGTATGGTTTGTTAAAAAAAATAAAAGTCGTGAGCATCTTCTTCCATGACGGTTTATATAACCGATAGATAAAAAAATCATGATTTAATACTTGGATACACTTAAAGGAAAAGTTTAAGTAACAAAACTTAAAAAAAAATTTAGTACTATACATACATTGTATCAGTTGTCATAGTGATCTGAAGATAAACAATTACTTATTTTCTCGTGCTTTCATTCCCTAAAGAGCATCTCTGTTGTATTATTAAAACGTGATCATTTATTTAAATGTTGACATTTCTATGAATATAAAAAGCTATTTTCAGATTAACTAAATTGTAATCTTATAAAAGAAAATTAAAAGATTTCTTGTCCATAAATATCATGGATAAAGTAGGTCGATTAGGGAAAAACTAAGGACTGTTGTATGCCAACGCCAACAAAGTCTGTAACATTGATTCCATGCAGAGATTAAGCAAAAAAGTACTGCTATGCATGATGTAGTAATTTTGGGGATCATCTTTTATATGAAAAAATTTCAGTTTAGCTATTCGACCAGTTTATTTAGGGGAAAAATCCAAGATACTTTTTCTTTTGTCTATTCTGTCAAAATTGATTCATTTGGATGTTTTATTAGAAAGCTATAGATATATATTGCTCACTTTCCATACGCTGGGCACCGGAGAGGTCTCCAGGGCTCGACTAACAACTGACCAAGCCTGATCCCCGGATGGCGGATAGGGGAGCCCACTCGTTGGGGATGCCAGGTAATAGTACAGAAAGCGTGTGGAAAATGCCACGCTGTATGCGTGCAATCTTGTATATCCGGCAACGGGAAAAGCAATTAAATCATTAATTCTAATTCTAATTTGTTCCCTACTCCAAAGTCTTGCATGTCTTGTGTTTCAGAACCGATCTTTAGACAGTCAATATCAATAATATTTGTTCTAAAACTATTTTATTGTTTCTATATTTAGATCCTTTTGCATCACCAATCCATTCGCTCTGACGTAAATAAGATATCCAGATCGATCTATGCTCTATTATAAGTCATAGTCTGTTTTGTGGAATTCCTCTGTAAATAAATGTCTTGAAAACCTCTGCAAGTTAATATAAGATCGATTTCTTCTTGTAGTCAGTTCCAGAATAAATTGAGTTTTGTTTTCGTTTTCAACATTGACATTTGTAGGATGGTTAATTAACTTTTGAAAGTACTTTAAGACGCAAAAACACGTTATTAATATTTGTATGATTTCGCCAAAGCATGTTTCACGGAATTGACAAGACTTGAGTATTTCGTAGAAAGTACAGTGTACTTTACACCAAGAAACTGTTCTGATTATAAATATGAAAGGGTAATGTAATAAAAACCGTAAAGACACCAAACCCATTTCTCATTTATTATACTATTGTAAAGAAAGCTCTTTGCTGTATAAACCTTCATCTGGTACCCCAGGGCAGTCCAATTTATATTTCAAAAAATTAAATTTTTATTCATACAATGCCAAAAATACTGCTTATATGTCAAAATGAACGAGATCAATTTGAATAAGAAGAAAGAAAATAAACAACTGTCTTTCCTGATGCTGCTATAATTGCCATGCAGATATATATATGTTCTAGGGTCAGTATAAAAAACCAAGGATTTGTCTTTAATATTTGGGACCATGGTCCCGTCACGTATTTTATTTAATTAAAGTACGGTTTCACCGAAAAATCAAAAAAAAAAAAATATGTATAGGAAGGATCGACACATCATAGTTTTTTAATACAGATTATATTTGTTTGTTTTAATGTTCATACTTTAGGATTGAAATTAAATCCAAGTATTAGCAAGAAGACTGTCAAAGGCAGTTAATTTGCAGTGCTTTCTTTGTATACTGTTAAGGATTGAAAACATCATTATGTAATGCTTTCTTTGTAAAAATTCTTAAAGGCAGAAAGTTGTAGGACTGAAGAGAGTGAAATTTGAAAAAAAAAAACGCATGAGACTTACTGAAAACAAGCAATACTTTAGTTGTGAATTCTTAAGTCTACCTCTCTGCAATGAAAATATTTTGCAAATATTATACACCAGTAAGTTCTGTCCCTTATCCACTGAGATTTGGTATGATTGTCTCTGAGGCATTCATCAAAATGTTGTAAAATACAAATATCTACAGGTTGTCCTAAGGCCTTCAATTATGGGACACATAGCCACACCCCACGGAACGCTGAAAAAGACCATAAAATAAAATGTGATTAATTCAAATGTATATACCAATTATCGGCCAAATAAGTACATACAATATAAACAAGTTTTAAAAAAAACGACATCCACTGGATTACATGATCCTGTCTTCGGACAGGCACATAAAGTTTGTGGCAAGGTAAAATATGTGAGCGTATCCACCCAACCCCCTTAATCAGGGACATACAGTAATGCAAAATCCGTTTCTAGCATGTGTCCCAGGATTTTGAATTTTATATGGTATGGTACTTTGAATTATTAAACGTATTTCCCAGGGGGGACGCAAAATTTGATACCTGAAACGGAAACGCGATTTAAACTCATACATGCAGCTCCGAAGGGTAGAACGCGGTATCGTTCTTAAGCGTTTAAATGCAATGCCAAACTGCACTTAACTCAATCACGCCAATTTTTTTTATCGGTTAATATGGTTGAAGTCAGTTAAAAAGTTGGTGAAGGCCATATGAATTAAAAAAATGGTGTCCTTGAAAAGTGTTATTATTGGAATCTTCTTGTAAGTTCTGATTGTAGACAGAGAACATATTATATAATCACGGTCAATCTGGAAAAGGTATTAGCTAATTTACTAACATTAAGAGTTGGCGAGTAATCCGTGGAATTTGATGATGTTAATGTACACCAAACGAATTTTGCCACAACAAAAGTGAACCTGTATCAAAAGTTTTACAGTGAAATATATCATATT